>VZRW01003709.1:241282-393264 GCA_013398125.1 Aegotheles bennettii | reverse complement strand
TTTTTTTTCAAACCCCTTTTTTTTTTTTTTTTTTTTTTTTTTTTTAAATATATAAATTCTGCAGTAGTATTTTATTCTGCTCTGGAGCACTCAGGTGAAGCTTGTGGTGATGACAGCCACTGTACCAATTATCCTGCAAAAGCTACTTGGTCACCAAAAAAATGTAATTGTTCATCAGTTGTACAAAAAGATGACCTTTGGGGGTCAGCAGCAGTTGATGACTAATGAACCCCTCTGAGGAATAGTGCAGTAACAAATGGATAATCTAGGTTTTAGAAAGTGGGACTCGTATAATTGAGTCCATCTTTGTATGGTTTTAAAGCAATCAAAAAATATACAAAAAGCCTGTAACATGTAAAGCAAGGCCTCTAGGATGGGTCCACTGATTTCAAGCAAGTTACTTCAGGGATTAACGTGTTTATTTTGGTTTAAAGTCAAGGTGTTCCCCCTCTTCCTACCCTCCTGTTAGCACTGAATAAAGCCCTACAAGGTAAGTATGCTGTCAGCTAAACAACAGATTTCCACCTTCCCAACTATGTATGTGTTGGAGCCTGGGTTATTAACTACAATAACATTTCTTTTTCTCCTTCAAGCCAATTCTGCTTCATCCTTTCTTTCTCTTGTTATCTTTCAGAGCATGCTCCTAGAACTATCATCTATTATGAAAAAGTAATGACATTCCAAGGAGAAGAAACAAACTAAGGGATTAAGCACAAACCACCTTCAACAAAGAAACAAAAAGCAGATTGTCTGTTGCTATGCTTCCCTCTCCTGCCACTATACTTTTAAATTCCTAATACAGTTTAAGAAAGCAAACACTTGTTTTATTCCTTCATTTTACACCAATCCCGACAGCACTCTACTCTGCTGATGTTAACGGGTAACTCACTCCATGACTCAAATTTTTTCTCTGGTATGCTGAGACAGATCTGGTCAGTGTGTGCAGAATTAGCCTTGTGTCTTTGGGAGAACGTTTTGGGATGTACAACTTGTTGTGCATGCTAGTAGTGTTCTTGTTAGATACCTGATCCACAGACATTCAAAGTAGCGGAAGACCCAAGGCACCTACACCAAAGGGTTAATTTGATTTGAAAGTAACCTGGAAGGTTACGTGGCCTCTATCCCCCCAGGTTTCAGCGGACAATGAATGGAAGAAACACTCAAGGAATGGAAGAAACACTCAAGGAATCTGAAGGGACAGAGAATTTAAGGATAAAAAAGACAGTTGAAGAATAAGCTGCTGCTTGTCTGCCTGCACTAATGCAGTCCTCAAGCGCTGATAGAGACTTTCCATGCTAATGTAGTCTCCTCGTAACTAATACTTTTAGCTTCAAAACAGAACTTGAGTAAAATTGGGCAATTTATTTTAAGTGCAAAACACCTGTGCTCTTCTGCAGTTTGCTGTTGTCCTGGTTATGCTGGGACAGAATTCTAAAATCATCTTTCTGTTCAGAGAAACTGTTATTTTGAGAGGCTGCAGAGTCCAATTCTGTGAGAATACAAGAGGTAAGGTGCTCTGGTGTGCAGGTTCCTTTAGTGACCAAGGTTGAGGGTATTTTTGAACCATGCAGGTGCAGTGGGCCAGGAGGGGTGAAGCCCAGGGCAGCTGATCCAAGCTGCCCAACCGAAGTATTCCACACCATAAATGTCATCTTCACTATAAAGTATAAGTTTGCGAGGATATTTGTTTGGGGGCTTCTACCACTGCTGCCTTCCCGAGAGGGTCCCATCTGTCTCACTGGTCGTCCCACACCTGAGGCAGCTCCTCTGCTTGCTGAGACTGCTGAGTTCTTGCTGGAGCTGTTGTGCTCGCAGCGTTGGCACTCAGCCCTCACTGCTAGAAACGCAGAGCTCATGACTGCTGTCTGGAGCTGAGTATAACTTGTATCTTGGGGTTAATATTAGTTCATTATTATTATTCTATTAAATCTGTTTTCATTTCAACCCATGGGTCTCCTTTCCTTTTTCTGATTCCCCCTCCCAGGCGGGGTAGAGCAACTGTCCACACCGCGATAGCTGTTCAAGAAGATCTGCAAGGTATCACCTCTGGGTCATGAAAATCTTATTCCCTTCACTGTCTCATTAGCTCATATAGAGGAACTGAAAGACAAACAAAGCCAAAAAGAGCTGATTTTCAGTTTGCTAGGACAGACTAGCTCTGGAGGGTGGGATTTCTGGGCTCTATGTGGCCCAAGAAAGCAGTCCTTCCACTTGTGTATCTGAAAAATAAAGCACCTTCCTCTGACTGTCCCTGATCCATTTTTTGGCCACATGCTTTTGGCTGCTTTTATTTGTCAAGCTTATTATAGCTTACATTTGTTATCACCTCAATGGCAAGCAATGCTTGGAACAAACTTGTTAGATATGCTGTTTTCCTGAAGCACAAAAATCCTCTATGACTTGACAGCTCTAAGGCAAGGGTAGCAGAAAGCAGGAGAGCATGAAAAAATAGAGTCAAGCATAAAGATTACTTGAGATTACAGTGGTTTTGTTCTAGCACACGATTTACATTCACATTCTGCCTCATTACAAAATCATTGACAGTTTGCCTGTGCATTTGTTTAGTGTTTTAAGCCACAAAAAGGAAATACTTAAGATGGTGGCCATTAAGTGCCAGCAACAACTGATCAGGGATGGAGAAACAGCTTTGCTAAAGTACATTCTCTGCTGCCAGGCTATGTGTAGATGCGGTGGATGCTTCATCTTCTGACAGATTTGAGGGGGTGGGAAGCTTTTTTCATACATGCTCAAGAGGAAGATTCAGAAAACTGGGGAACTCTGAAAAGTAACATTTTGATTTACTTCCATGAGAATTCTAAGACTGAAAAATCGCAGGCAACTTTGACTGCTGCAGATGGAGGAGGACGCAGTTTGCATCCCTAAGGATGGCGGACCACAGCATGCAATCGAGGGTTTTCTGTCTAGTGATAAAAAAGCCTGGGGATGTCCCTCTAGCAGCTTGCTCTCCTCTGCGCTCCCCACTGCAGTATCTCAGCAAGTACATGGACAAGGGTAGGACAACTGGTCATGCCACTGCCCCTTTCCCAGGTCTCCTCCTGCCAAGCTGCCCAGCAGCTCTCAGGTTGCATCCAATCCAAGAAGAGAGGTAGTCACCATGCGTTTGGGAGTCCCAGAAAGCAAACACTCCCTGCTAGACTCCATGCTCTGCTTGTGGCAATAGCACCTAGGGCTGTTACAATTTATTTCCTTTCTGGATAATCTGTGGTACACATGATACTAACGGTCCATGGCAGAAGTTCCTCCTTCAGAAAGGAACACTACTGTATTTGGCTTACACACAGAGATTTTCAGCTATATTTGGTTTCTACAGAAACCTCCCTCAATTTCTCTCAGGTTTTCTTTAAAGGGGAAACAAACCCCAACCTCTCCCCTTGCCTCCCAACACGTATGTTGACACTTTAGAAGACCAAAACAAAGACTTAGCAGAATTGCCTTCAGTCGAGCACTAGGGGAATGTGTATAGCTACAGCTTATTTGATCTTCCAAAACAACTCTTTTCATCTTTGCAGTGAAATACCCTGGGCTGTTCCTGCAACAGATCAAAGATAACTGGATCCCTGGATCAAAGGCGACAGTGAATTAGTAATGGGACCACGTGAGTGGAGGTCTCTTCAGCAGTCCAGAGATTCACTGGGCAGTATTAGCCACATCCAACCTACCCTTCTGAACTTCACCTACAACCCGCTGGTTAACCGAGCACTGCAACAGCAATTTCAGAGTCAAGATGAGTCGATTTACAATACATAATGATATGTCTTTATTTCATCAACAGAAATGGTGTCTAGACAAAATTCAGTTAACACTAGCAATTCAAATGAATGAAAAGGGTCGGGTGTTTTTTTTTTCATTTTTGTTTTTTGCACAATACTGTATTTACAATGAGTAAATGACATTTTAAATTCATTAGTTCATAGCAATGCTTTCTTCCAAAAAGGTAAAAATTCTTAGTAACAGAGAGTAAGCATCAACAGCCACCTCATTTATTTATACAATAAAAATCACAAGAAACCACAGTCACCTAGAAAAAAAATAAAGACAAGCTTAAGAACTAGTACAATAAAATGATGCATTGAATTAAGTTACATTAATCGCATAGAATTTGTGTAAAAAGTATGTAGAAAAAACACCTGATGTAACCTGTTACAGTCATTGACCAGTTATGAGAGGTACAGAGGGTTATACAGGTAGATTTGTGTGAAAACTGTCCATACTGTTTGACCTGGGGAGGAAGAGAAGAGGGGTTGCACCCCCTTGCATACGCTGATAAAACCCTGTTTTGAATATGGCCTCTGAAGTTTGTAAGGCATATATAAGAGGTGCACTTGTAACCAACTGGTTCTGGAACAAACTCTTAGGGTATCCCCACCCTTGAAATCAAAGGTGATGCTTGGAACTGCAAGTAAACAACCACGCATCAAAATACCACCAAAGTGTTTAGTATCATTCCTGCCGGTCTGAGGGATCCAGATAGCTTCAGGCAGAGCAAACGCAGTAGTGAGAACAGGACTGAAACCACGCATGTTTCTCTCAGGTACATCACAAATGCAGAGTAACGCCAGCTTGGGTGGGGGACCCCAGCCACAGCCCCCGGCGCGGGGTAGCTGCTCCCTCCTGCACCCACATCTTGGAGGGTGGGCTCCTCCGGTTGCAGGGACGAGCCCAGCCAGTGACTGCAGCCCCCACTCAGCTCCCTCCAAACTGGAGCAGTCATTTGGGTTCGTAGCCTGGGACCGTCTCCGCTTCTAAGCAATCAATGAAATCAAACACTGCCAGTTGTCATTTCTATTTTAGGATGCTAGTTTCTTTCTGCATGCCCTTAATTAGCTGAAAGGGACAAAGGTGGCACTGCATGAACCATGCAGTGACTTTCACCTACAGAAAGGGCTCTGCCCACAGTCACTAAAATTCGTACAAGAACAGGAGTCATCTAACTGGCTTTTCAGCAGTCATTTGGTTGGGGTAATGACCTTATAAAAAGGTATTTTTAGCATTCCTTCCTGCCAAAAAGCAATTTTATTTGCAAAAATGGCAACATTATCTGTGTAATACCTTAAAATGCATATCAATATTTGACTTCGATATAAATAACACCTATCTTGGTGGAGTGTAGGAAAATACTGTACACTTAGTCTTTGCAAGTAATGCCATTAAAATTTTGAGAGTAAAGGGAAGAACTATTCTACAGACCACCAACAATAGATCTTTTAAATATACACACAGTATTTGAACATATGCATATACACATATATCGTATTCTACAGCATCAGATCTGATGCCTGAGTCATTAAATACTCCAGGGAGTATTATAAATATACATATATGTATTATAAACAGGAAAATACACAAACACACACTCTTGACTAGAATTATAGATGTATGTATACATACATACACATATTATATATATGGATGTAAAATCAACTTGGACTGTGTTGGCAGAGACAAAACAGAAACAAAGTCAAAATCTGTTGAGAAAAATTCTAGCAGGAAAGAGAGCATAGGTTCTTTATGTTTAAAGTTTTAGTTTCACCTCACTTCCGATAAAAATAAACTGCTCCATACTTAGCAGATCTCCTCCTTATGCAAGGCCATCAGCTCCGCTGCTCATACAGAGGTAAACCTTCTCTAGGCAGCCCTAAAACAGAGACTCCTAAAACGTTGCAACCATGGGCTACAACATTCACCCAGAGGCACCTATGAATGCATCTCAGATCACAAAAAAAAAGGTGAAAGCAGCGCTCCTCGTTGCAACAGTAGAGGACATGAAGTGGAGCAAACTGCGAGCTTGTGTAAACCTGGCAAATGTTTGCTTTGTCTCACTGCAAAATTCGTAACAGGTCTTCTATTCTGAAAGCCCACCTCTCTCCCTCTTTTAACCACCACAGCAGTGGATTATGAGACACAAGTGAGGATGTGGTATTGATTCTGGAATTGCAACACTTCACCGTGCTTTCTCCTAGTGGATCAGATTTCATTTTGTTACAGGACTATAGTGATTCCAGCATGCAGATTTGTTTCATTTATTAGGCAATCATAAAGTTACATATTCAAAAAATCTAACTATATATCTAGGCATTTTAACTTCTATGTAAGCGCTCTTTAGAATACAGACTTGATGAAGTGTTGGACTCCAGACTAACGACCACACTATCAGCATTAATCATTTCCCTGGCAGCAGTTAATCCATTTAGCAAAGTTACATATCTAGTTCCCACTCTCCTTTTTAAAGAGAAGTAGCAGTTAGCATACTAATCACTCGTGGCTTGCCTTTGCAGCACATTTTACTTCCTTGGGAAAAAAAATAATACAAGGATTAGATCCAAAAATATAGTGCATCTTGAAAGCAGCATATACCCTTAGAAAGACATTTAATAAATTACTTGTACAATATATAAAATAATAGTTTTATACTGCAGCATCAAACTCTGACGCCTGAGTCATCACGTTAGGAAGTCTGTGATATAAATACTGGGATCTCCTGATAACACAGCCAACATTTTTGCTTTTGTTTTGCTTGTTTTCTGTTTTGTTTTCTCTCTCAGTTTTTTTCCTTTTTTTTTTTTTTTTAACTACCTTTTTGTTCCAGAATCAGCTTGCAATAAGCTTTAATTATGTTCAAGGCACCCCCAGAGAACGCAGAGAAACAAATACATTATATAGTGTAGTACTCACCTGACAAAGCATAACAAGCCTAAATGAAATGAGGTTTCATGGTGATACAAGTATAGCAATGGCAAAGGAGGAGGAGGACTAGATACAGACCGGACAAAGCTTCAAGGACTTGCACACCCATGAGAGAGGAGCAGTGCCCAGTGGGGAGATGGGGTCTCACCATGCCAAGAAATGCTTGACAGGACTGATGCTGCATGTATCCTCTTTGACAAAAACAAAGAGATTCTTACTTAGGATCATGGTGACTGCTGGCCAAACTCTTTAAAATTCATAAATACTGCATTCAGCTGTTTGTTGGGTTTTTTTTTCCTTTTCAATGGTACTCTTGTGGTCAGTTGTTTTGACTTCATGAGACAAACAGTTGAGTATGTCAACTGGCGTCCAGGTCTGAAACTAGTTCTCCCAATGTCTTCCTTTAACGTTAGCCCAGTAACCACTTTGGGAGCCGTGTGGTTCAGAATAGCAAAAAAACCCTCAAAACAAAATAGAAACAAAAACCAACCACCACCACCACCACCAAAAAAAAATGCACTGAAAAACCATGATACGTGTAAATATAGGAAGCAATGACACAAGATCAGCCACTTCTAATGGGAAAGAATGAAATCAAACATCCAGAAAAGCTCACGGGGGAGGGAAGAAGAGAGAGAGACGAGAGAAAGCTTGAGGAAGAGACACTTATTTGAGCAGTGGTTTTAAATATCAGTTCTCAAGGTAGAGGAAATCAAGAGACCCAGCACCAGTATGAAGCCAGGTCAAACCTAAGAGCTGCAGCACAATGGGTTGTGTGGGTGGGTTTTTTAAACCGTTGGAATGAGGTCAAGAGTACCAGTTGCACATGAGTTGTTAGTAGAGTAAATCTTCATGTCAGGAAGCAAGTTAAAACTTGGTTTTATACTCATAAAACATTCTATCTATTCATATATATAGGAGGTCACTTAAAAATAAAANGACTCTATAATGTGATTCACATTTAGTTTTAAATTCTAGCTTTCAACATGGTCTCATAGAAACAAAACTTCTCTGCGAAGCACAGAACTGCTTTGCAACGTCAACGAAATCAAAGGAAAATCAATTTTCTCCCCCTCCCCTGCCAAAGATTTTCTCAGTCAGTTACCTGCAAAAGATGGCTGGGAGGGGGTTATTTTTAGGTTAAGCTCTTTTAAAAAGAAAGGACGACTCCTCCCCCTTTTTTAACTGTGTGAACTAGGAGTTTATGGCATTCGTATACTTCTGAACATTTAAAGGTAAGGATTTTGTACAGTAATGATTAATACTTAAACATAAATATTCTCCTACATTATATACTAGTTTTTCTTTGTACATGCGGGGAAAAAAAGTATTTTCAACAAACATGGCACATGCTATATGCACTTCCTCCTTGGTAGCTTGGCTACAATAGTTTGGGTGAAGAGGGTAAAAGCAAGACTTTGTGGCGAGTGGGTGACAGTCCATGAGCACAGTCTGAAGATGGAAGAAGTGGAGAGAGGGAGCTGATTCCTCCTCCAGGGTCAAGATGCTGATCTACTGAGTGCCTCAAAAAAGCACCAGCACACACCTCTAGTGTAAACGTTAACACAGAAGACCACATTATCACTTAGTGCTTCTGAGAAGCTGCTTCCCTCTGCTTTTTTTTTTTTTTTAATAGGTGTGAACAGCTGGTCTTTTTTTTTCAGTGAGAACAAACAATATCAGCCAGTAAAGCACATGACAGTTGTCGTCGATAAAGCCACGCAACCTGGCACACGTAGGGCAAAGAATCACAAAATAAAAAATCAGTACACTTAGAATAATAATAATAATAATTAAAAAAGCATTAGGAGGATGTTTTTCTGTCTACACTGTACATACAGATGTTATGCTTGGTAAGCTGCTGTCTCACACAGTCATAACATGAGTCAACATTGCTTCAGATACAAATCCAATACAGTTACAACTAAGCCAATTCACTGAGTAGTCTCCTTTGAGACAGCGCTCTTTTAGCTGCAGTTTGTGCTGAGGGCAATGCTGCAGGATGAGAGGATCCTGGAATACAAGAATTTGATGGGTAAGCGACCAAATCGGGTGTTGGCAGATGTATATTTTGCTCTTAGAGGATACAGTGCTAAGTTGACTTCTGTAAGGAAACCAAAGTCAACAACTAGGGATCTGATCCTGCAACTCCGCCTACCCAGGCAGGATCACTGGCTTCACCAGACCCACCTCTGCAGCTTGGGTCTGGTGAGGAAAACAGGTAATGTCTGAGGACAGCTGAGGTGAGGCTCTGGGGAATAGCCAGAGCCGTAGTTGCTTCCATGAGTAAAGGATGCAGAGTGGGGCTGAAGAAACAGCCCCCCCCCCGCCATGTGTATTGATGTGATCTCCATTTGCTTTACTTCGTGGAACATATGATGAACTGATCCAGTTGTCAAATACTTTTTTCTCTAAAGAGTGAAATATGCTTTCCCCTATAAGAATCCAAAAGCATCATTAACAGCACTTAAACTTGGTTTGTGAAACAGAAAGAAGTCTGAATATAAAAATAATTCAAGCAGATTCTCTTTACAAATTGTACAGTGAATTCAGTATTTGGCAAGACCGTTTTTACTACATAATGAGCTCCTGAGTGTTTGTCTATTAGCTAAAACTTTTCTATTTTCTTTAAGCCATAAAGCAAAGAAAACCATATACTCAAGTTATACTGAAGTCACAACTTCATTTATGAAAAGAGGTTTGACCAGAAACTCAGTGCAAGTGGCAAAGTTGACCATTACTGTACAGTATCTGCAAGAAAATAAAATAACTCCACGTTGCTCAAGTGGCACGAAATGGCTGTGCCAAAAAAAATGTCTATAATAAAATCTCAAATAAGTTTCCAACATTAAAATTTTATAAATAAGTACAAATTGAATGATATTGCTGAACTGTGAACTGAGAAAAAAAAATTACTGTGTAACAAGTTACCAAACTATTTCTAGCATCGAAGACAAAAAGGAATGTTGGAACTTGTTTATACAATAGAAATGAAAGCTTCCAGTTTGTAGGATGAGAAAAATTGAGGCATGCAGGGACTTTTGCATATGGATATATATATTTTATATATATTATATATAATATGTACAGTTTAGCTATAAAACTTTGATGTGTAAAGAAGCTGTCTTCAATGAAAAATTGAACATTCAGAGGAAATTCCTGAGTTAGGGTTTTGTGACATGGGCCACTGAGAAAAAAGCCGCGGTTGGGTCCTCAGAGGTGTTATGTCCATCCCTGTTAAGATTGAAATCAACATATAAAAACAGACAGTGTCGCCACTGCTTCATTCCCTGCCTGAGCGAGGGATAGCACCATTGTGAAGAGAACTCCTGCTTGTAGAGAGGAGGGAATACTTAAAAACAGTATTGCTGCTAAGACCACTGTAGTGTGCACCAAATACGTTCTTCTAGACAACAAATGAACACTGCCACTGGCTGACTGAAGAACACCTGACCAGGTGTAACGTTAAGGATACAAGTCACTAGGTGTAATCTTTCCTAGGTTGTTCATCTGTTGTACATTTATCAGTCATTTCCTGACAGAAGTCTACTGTGACCGTTTGACTGCTCTGCTCTGGTGGAAGCTCTCTCTCAGGGTAAGTACCTGTGTCGGCTCCATCCAAGCCCCCACCGGCCGAACAATTTTCCGCGATGTTGTTGGGCAGCCAGGGTGCTCCCAGTTGCACCGAGCCTTGCTCCGAGCAGCACTGCATACTTTCCCCGATGCACTGGGAGGTCACCAGGCTCTGCTCCATGCCAGCTGGGGAAGGGCTGATGGTTGTGGCTGGCTGTAGATCCATGGGTCTGAGAACGGGGCAGTATCGGTGGAGAGCTTGGATCTGTTCCGGGCTCTGCATGTCTCTACACACTTCTTGGGAAAGACACGAGAAGTTGTCTAACAATTCTCCCATGCTTGCTTTCAGCTGGTTCCTTTCTGAGAGCAATTTCTCTTTCTCACACACCTGAAAAAGAAAGGAGGTTGAGGAAGGGCCAGCTGTGGCTGCACACTCCGGTCACATAAGCAGCGGTATCCAAGAAGAACACTAACATGTCAGTTATTTTTATACAGGCAGGGGAAAAGTCACCAAGACATCAAGTATTTGACCACCATGAGGTTGGTGTAGACTGCAGTTTGCGAAACATCTGGAGAAAAACATTTAAGTTGGAAGAGGACACAGTCACAAGTTATTCCCAAGAGATTATTAGTTACCTTTATAGACTAAGCCTGCTTGATGGATGATACAAAAAACCTCCCAAATAAACATTTTGATGGAGAAAAGCCATTATCCATCTAAACAGCAGGAAAAGGATTTAGATCCCGGAGCAAGGATATGCTGCAGAAGTTCAGTTCATCCTCTAACTGCTGGGTGGGTCAGTCAGGCTGGGTGCATCTGCTTTGGCCCGCATGCCAGCTGAACCTCCGTTACCACCGAGAGGTGTGTAATTCAGAGGAGAGGATCTGTGTGTGTGCTCTGTGGCCTGCACCATGGCTCATTTTCTTATGTCCTGGTGCTTAATGGTTTGGGTTTGACCTAATCAAGATATTTTTATGAAGATGTATGTGAAAAGCCTGAAGGCTGGTGGGCTTCTTAACACTCAGAACAAGCTCAACATAATTTCCTCTTTGTTCCACTCTGGCTCTGCCTCCTGTGCTCCCAAATGTCCTCCCTTACCAACATTTAGCTTGAGTGTTTTCAGAGTTTCACTGTGTCAGTGGGGTGCCCTCCCCGTGCTCAGGAGGCAGACTAGGGGGGGGAGGTTAGGCACAGAGTCAGACCCAGCCAGGGGTTACACCTCTAAAAAATGGTGTTGACTCTGTGCAGACTGATTGGGATGGTCTTGCTGCATCAACATCTGTCCCAGAAAGGTAGGATTACAGCTCGAGGGACGCAGATGAGGTTTTGTAGAGTACCAGAGCTATTTCCAGAGCTGAGCTGGCCCCAGAACCATCGTAACTGTGTATTTCACCTAGTAACACTGCTAAACCCAAGGTGCCTCAGCATCTGAGGTGTGGAAACTTCACAGCTCAGACAATCCAACTGTGGGTGGTTGTTGACAGCTGATAGTATTGCCCTGGGTCCAAAATCTGCACTGGAAGCATACAGCTGTGCGAATGTGAAAGAGAGCAGTGCACATGAAAAGAACCAACTGCTAAAATATTGATAAATCTATCAAGAAAGCAAAAAAATAATAAAAAAATAAACACATGCTCAAGTACATCTTGAGATAATGAATTATGGAAGAGAATATGCTGTGAGTTTGCAGGGAAAAAAGGGAATGTGTGTGGGTAGATGGATGAGTGAGGGAAAGCAGGCAAAAAAAATTACCTATCAAACTCAGAGGATACGACTATTTCACTCACTGTCTGCTGTGAAACCATCTGCATCCAGAGAATGGGTGACTTATAGGATGTAAGTGGAGGGGGAAAAGGGGCCTTTCATAAAAAAGATCCAGACAATGAAAAACCCTTAAATCCTAGTACATAATTCAGGAGACTGGAAATTACTGGTCACAAAGTGGACAGAAGACAACAAAGGGATTTCCAGTGATCATGTACTGTGTGAAGTGAACTGGAGTTGCACTGTTGGTTCTTCTAAGAGTAAAAGTAAGATCTTGAAGCAGACTACCTGCTTGGATAGCATGCGTAAGGGGGGAGGGCAGGAGTGCTTGAGAGGCAAAGTTAAAGTTGCATGAGTTTAATTTTGCAGCTTTATACTCTTGCACACCTCGTGACTTTTTACAAATCTCCTTTTTCAGAATGATGCACCAGATCCCATAGAACCATCAAATCGTTTAGGTTGCAAAAGACCTTTAAGATCATCAAATACAACCATTAATCCAGCACTGCCAAGTCCACCCCTAAACCATGTCCCTAAGCACCACATTGACACATCTTTTAAATACCTCCAGCACCTCAATGTTTTTCTTGCAGTCAGGGGCCCAAAACTGAGCACAGTACCTTGAGGTGCAGCCTCACCGGTGCCACGTATCCAGGGACAATTGCTTCTCTAGTCCTGCTGGCCACACTATTTCTGATACAAACTGTGGATTATACTCAGTGCAGGAAGCAGCTGCTCACTGTTTTGCCTGTCTTTGATGTTTTGTTTGTTTTGCATCACTGGAGCACTATTCTGAACAATGTTTTGATTTCTGTTTCTTTTTTCCGCCCCCCGGGGCTTCAGCAGCAAGGCATCTGAAGGCTTCGCAAGCCTTGATGATTTAAGCTTCCCAACCAGCTTGTGGGGTCAGCACCACCTCCCTGCTACAGACAGGCAGCAGACAAGCACAGGCAGTAAGTAACCCAAAGTCAGTAACCCAATGGCTTTCTGCCATTTCTGAGGTGATGCTAACTCAGCTTCTTCTAACACTTCCCTGCCTCTTTCACACTACGTTTGCTATAGCTCAGAGAACGAAGCACAATGAAGCCTACACTAAAGGCCACTTTCAACATGATGAGATTAAGAAGTATCCCACTGCCCAGACTCACCAAGTTCAACCTACAACTGAGCACATTTTAAATATGCACATGAACATTTAAATACAAGACTCCAAATAATCTTTAATTTTAATGGAAGCTGGGTACACAGAGATCTCAGTGAGGAAATCACCTTCAGCTCCTTTTGTTTTATCTATGTAAATGAATTTATCCCTCAAACCCTTGGACATTCAAAGGCTGAGTTTAATGCTGGACTCCTAAATCTATGCTGCACAACGCAATTTAATTGTCCAGTCCTGCATGCTGCACACCCACACTTCTCGTAACAGCTGAACTGGGGACTATTACATTATTTCTGACATCTCAGAAAGTTTTTAGGACTTTTGAACAGATGAGGAGGTGCTAACCCATTTTCAAGTTCCAGTGTTGCATTTCTCCTGCTGAGTGACACCCTGCAGAAATACCTTCCCCCACAACCCTCGTCTCAAGCCTTTTTTTTTTTTTGTTATGCACCAGCTTACTTTCTCAATAGGCAAAGGATGCCAGGAGAAGAGGAGCAGGGCCCTCAGACCACAGGGGCACTGTCACAAAGCGGGGGAGTTTTTTCAGATAAGGTGCCTATAGTTAAGATGTCTACATCTGACTTGGCTCTCCAAGTGATCTTGTTTAGCGATGGAGAGGAACAGGCACTTCTGGGCTGTCTGTCATCTCCTCTGTTGCAGGATGAGACAAATAAGACTAGACAGGTATTTATTTCCCTTCACTGACTATAAAGGAAACTAGGACAACTAGCTCCAGTGCAGGTGTCTATATTGTAGACAACTGGATTTAGCCATCCAAACCACACCTGAGGTGTCCATACCATGACTTTGAAAGAGAGAGGAATTTTCTGAGCAGTTATTTAGCCTCACTACAGTCACCTCACTCCCTTAGATTAAAATGTGGTAGCACTATCCACTGATACCTTGGCCTGCAGGAGACCCGTCCTCAGATGTGCTCTGGCCAGTGAGCAGGGCATGCTTTGCTCTCCTCTCTGCAGCAGACTACTGTCAGAGATACATGTCAGAGAGGGTTGCGGCAAGCCAACGGTTGCCATCTGAACCTGGTACAGGGGATGTGAAGGCCAGTGCACTGTGGAGTGGGAACAGGCCTTTTGTATTAAATGGTCCTGAATCATAGAATGGTTTGCATTGAAAGATCATCTTGTTCCAAACCCCTGCCATGGGCAGGGACACCTCCCACCAGACCAGGTTGCTCCAAGCCCCATCCAACCTGGCCTTGAACACTGCCAGGGAGGAGGCAGCCACAGCGTCTCTGGGCAACCTGTTCCAGTGTCTCACCACCCTCATAGGGAAGATTTTCTTCCTAATGTCTAACCAAAACCTACCCTCTTCTAATTTAAATTTGTTACTCCTTGTCCTGTCGCTACATGGTTTCAGTCCATGGCACACCAGGAGCATTAGAGGGAAAAAGACAGCATGAGCAAGGAGGAACATTACCCTTGCCATCTCACTGACCTATACCAAGGAATGCCCACTTGTCTGGATATTCACATTCCTGGCTTTTCACTTTCCTTGCCATTTCGGCCATTTGCTCAGTGAATGAAAGAGCTGAAGAAAAGCCACAGCAAGCTGAAACATCCTAAAACCCTGAGCTGTCTTCTAGCACACTAAAGAGAAAGAAAATCTCTAAGTAGAGACAAAGCTGGCCCTGCCACACCACTGTTTGGATGAGACAACCTCTGAAGGTCCCTTTACACATACCTTTTTTGAGCACTCTGTAAATCCCTGACCAACAACTTGTTAGGTAGTTAAGCATGGAAATGGGGCTCCGATGAGGAAATGCCTTGTGGATGCACTGGAAGTACTGGGGGTAAGTTAAACTGCAAAAAGGGAGCTGTGATACAGGCTTCACTCCTCTTCCAACTCACTCAACAATCTGCTCTTGAGATATCAAAATAAAGAGATATCTAGGCCTCACTGCACTGGAATTTTGTGTTTTCCATGTGTAGTATACACACGCACATACTAATACGTTTTTGTATACTAAATTTTCATACTAGTGGCTCCGCATACTTATGTACAAACTGACTGAACCCACTAAACTCTGGACAGGAATTGCTGTTAGTGCCCTGCCAGCTGTGGCACGAGGGCAAGTGGGGCCGCAGCGAGAGCACACAACTCACCAACTTGCGGATTTCACATTCTAGGTTCTGAATACAGTCCAGTTTCCTCTTGCGGCAGCGCTGAGCTGCAATTCGGTTCTTGCTGCGCCGGCGGACGTCATGGATGAACTCGAGCTGCTCTGAGGTTAGCTTGTGCATCTTTATCATCATCTGGAAATCATTCCTTGGAAGATCTGTGATTTGATCAACAGGAAAAGGAAGTTTCACCTAAAACAAACAAATACAAGACAAGAGCAAAGAGTCACATTTTGCTTGCTGACTGCAAGCCAAACAACACTAAGCAGAAGAACGATTGCCTATGCTTCTGCCCCCTATATAAACAACACACATTGTTTTACATTGAGCAAGTTTTTAACACTCCCTCGTGGCACATTGTGGAGGTCCAGCTGGAAAGGATCAGATTATAATTGTACTGAAATCAGCCATATAGATGAATCTCAAGTAAAAAATTTCATCTTTCTAAAAAGCTCTAATAACAAATCTCCTTGAATTATAAGAAGGCTCTTTCCCCTAAGAGACACAGCCTTTTGGAAACAGTGAAGTACCTCGCTGCTATTAGTTTTAACCTAGTTTCAAGGAATGGGCTATTACTGCAGGAGGAAACCTGTCTCTGCATGGCCTGCAGGACTGAGAGTTTGATTAGGTGTGAGGTTAAAAATGCAATCTGACACCTCAAGAAGATGGAAAATACCATATTGCAATTAGGAAAGGTCACCTAATCAGCATTTTAATTGAGTAGTACATCATATAAGAAGAAAGGGTCAGAGAAGTGTGATGCAACATATCCTACCCTGCTAAAATATAAGCATTTTGAAATAAACCAGTATTTGCTAACATGCTAACATGCTAACATTTGTGTAGATTGAAGAGCACCCAAGTTGCGTATCTTGAAAAAAAGTCTAAACAGTCTAAAACCTCAGCTGCTTGCAGTAAAACATTTTTCCTTCAGGCCACGAACTGCCACCCCATTTTGACCGTAGACCACGCGACAGTAACTCCAGGTTTTGACTTCAGGAATTCCAACCATCTCTCTGACTCCTACCAATTACGCATTAAAGCAAAGCAAAACACAAAGCTCCTGACAGTCTGAAGCAATGAACACACGCTGTCTCAAAACTTGGAGAATGGTGAACGTGATCAAAGACTTCTCTTTGCTTTCTTCCCCCAAACCTATCAGCTTGCTCAAAGCAAAGTAAGCACCTCTCCCTACAGACCTTGCTACACCTGTAGCTTGCAACTGATAACATGACTATCAAAAAAATAATGTTTCTCGGTGGACTGCTGTGTTTGGTGGTCAAGTAAGAATCAGTTGACGAAGCTGAAGGAGATGACAACTGAGTAACTCCCTTGACCCTCCTTTCTTTTTTTCAGTCATACCTACACTGCCCAAAAGATGGCAGTAAATATTTACATTTCTGTCCCCATTTGCTACAATCCAACCTCTCGAACAAGGAGACTATTCTGCATGCAGGCTACCAAGGAAGACAGGACTTATGTTACTCCAGTCAAGAAAACTATAAGGGTTGAAAAGGTTCCTTTGATATTTAAAACCTGGTTATCATCTTCAAACAGTGCACTTCAAATATTTGGAGCTAAAGAAAATAATAGCGTTGATTAGAAATAACTTATTTTCATTGGAGAGCTGAGTTTGCTTACGCAGAACAGTTTGCTGGGGACAGATGTACACAAACACACTGTGGGGGCCTCTGGCATTGACAGTTGTGGACCCTTAACAGGCACCCAGACTTGCTGATAACCAGCTCTTTGCCTTGCTTATGAGCTTGCGTTTTCTTGTGGTCTTCTATCATTGCTCTGTGCAACTCCAAGCCCGGGCCACGTGCAATTCAGTGTAAACACTTACTACATCCCTTCAGATGGTTTCATGCACTGAACATTGCCCTTCTGCCCGGTATGTCCAGGCACCGCTTTGTAACACTACTTTACAGGTCATTTTAAACCAGCACGAGACACCAAACTCTGCCCCCCCCCCCCCAAATTCCTGGTTGTACACACAAAGGCTGACCTTAGGCATTACCTTGTTTACAGACTGATAACTAATGACATGACACCTGTTTGATTCCCCCTCCCTAGCCTCTGGATGGGCAACATAAACTCAGTGCCACCTGCTCTTCTCTCAAGGTTCAACCGGGGTCTGAAAATTAAAACAGCCTGTGGTTTCCTCTGAAAAACACCATAGTTTCATTGCAAAACCAGTCCTTTCATGTTCTGAGCTTTTCCTTGTATTCTTAAGTCCACGGTGGAAAGCAGTGTTAACTGCATTTCTCCCTCCCTCCCTCTCGCTTTCAAAACATATTTACTTGGAAGGAGGAGATGTGCTTACAGCTGGAATGGGAATGAAAAGGAAGCAACTTAAATCTGTCAGGTAGAAGTCACTGAAGGGAAATGGGAAAATAAACAGAAACAGATTCATAAAAACAAAACAACAAAAAAGGATTGAAAATAAAACCATGTACACAGCAGGCCAGAGACTGCTATTAGCAAACCCAGCATAATCCCACTCCTGTCATAGGCAGCACTGCACAGGATTAAAAACGTGAAAGGGAGAGTGGAAGTGAGTCAGACTCATTTCCTTCACCATTCACAGCATTTTTATTGCCTGTGTCCCTCTCTGCAATTAGCTGTCAACTGAAAAAAACCCCACCAAGCATTTGGCACGGACACAGTGAATGACTGCACCAGGGTATTGCTGCAGCGAGAGGCTAACGGTGCTCGTATTTATCACAACAGAAAGGCAAGTCAATTTGCAAGATCGGATGACAGTGCCACGGGTGGGATTCATCTGATCCACTTGGAGCCATTTGAAATGATGGGTTGGGACTAGATAGTGTCCAGGTCCCTGCTGTTGGCATGGAGGACAGAGAAGCCTTCAGATGACAACACATCCCACACAGCTTCTCCCTTCTCCTGGCTGCAGAAGGAGCAGAGATCAAACTTAGAAAAGATGCTGCATCTTATACCATCTAAAGAAGGCAAGAAAAACCTTACTTGAAGTGTCTAAAAAAGGACGGTCAATCTTTTCTAAGATGTGTAAGAAAAACTCAGCAAGCATGTTTTCTCCTAAGCTTTTCATTTTAGAACTATGAATTTTATACAGGAAGACTGTGTACTCTCTGGTTTGGACTATTTCAAATTGGAAATGTAAGCAGCATCCCTACTGCTTCCAGGAGTTACTACAGCCACAGCTAACCTCACCAAGCTCTAAAATCTTCCCTATCAGCACAACTACTCTTTCCCTGCATTTTTACGCCAACAGCAGAAGCTCTGTTTTCACCACACAACAAATAAACTGGCACTTTCTGCCACCGCTGCAGCCTCTATTGCTCCGACCCTGGCTGATGCACTCCTGAGAAGGCAGCCAAACCACTCTGCTGATAAAGAAAACTTGCTCAGGATTTTGTGGCATTTTTTCCCCTATACTAGCATTAGGATGACAGTGTAAATGCCATTGCTTTGAGTGGCGAAGTAACAGCAGCGATCTAGACAGACCGGGACAGCCATTACTCAGCACATGAAAGGCCCATATATAACCAATTAATTCCTTTAAGCTTCACTAGTTAGTGCCAGCTTGGATCATATGCCAGTTAGAGCTGTGCTGCTCATGTACTGTACTAGTTACTGCTGCCACCACTCTTCCCCATCTGTTTTCCTTTGGAATAAAGGACCAAGGCCCTGTATTCACTCACATTAAAATACAAATGCCAAGTGTCGGGAATTTCCTTATCTCATGAGTAACATTAGCTTTTTCACTCTTTCTTTATAGCTAAATTTCAACATCATCTTCCTTGAGCTGCCAAGTGCTAGTAAAGACACCGAACTTCCCACGCCTGGCTTAACAGCACAGTAACTAAAAGGATTCATGTACTATCCATAAGAAAAAGTAATCATTATGTATTGGGCATTGGAGGGTGCAAATCAAAGTATCAGCTTGACCTTTACAAATGGTTCAAAATCTTGGTCAGTTGCTCCAGAGTTTTAAGAAATAAAACTGTTGCCTTAACGCCCTTCAACTGAAAGCCAGAGTTATTGAAAGCCTCTGACACTTAAAATTGCCCAGCCCTTGGAAAGCTCTCAGGACCCACCCAAGCAATCTAGCTCAGGGGCTGAATTGTATCAATGCTTTTTTTGTGATGTAAAAAGGGGTAATTTGATTTATATAGAAGAGCTCAACACATTAGTGCTGTTTTTCCTAATCTTCCTTAGCACACAAGTCTATTTTCCACAAATGGTCAGGAAGAAATTAATCCCAGGACAGGAACTGAGGTGTATCAACTTGTGTTAGGGGTTCAGTTGACTACACACTATTTCAGGCACCGCTTGTGGTCCCAGAGAATACGGACCTACCTAACTTCACTTGGACAGAGGCTATCTAAGAAGCACAGAGCCAATTTGCCTAAGCACTTTGGGTAAGGGAGAGGACAGGCAGGATGCACTTTCACTCATTTCCTCACCCCGTGGTCTACTGGCACAGGTAAAGCCTTCAAAACACCTCCCTTTCAGGTGTCTACCACACCAAGACGGCAGACAACTGCAAGAGGAGAATGGCAAGCCCACGCAGTGAAGATCTACCATTGTGTCAACAAACCTGGTCTGAAATGGGCTTGATCAGCAGGTCCCATTGCAAACAGCCTGCCCTATCTGCTACAACACAATTGATGGCCACACAGTCGCCCTGGGTCAACTCCAGCCTTACCTCCCAAGGGCCATGAGAGGTGTTTTGATCGGCAAATGCTGCCTGAGAGGGCACTGCTGTACACTTAGTGGGAGCAGCCTGGGTAACCTTTTGATTTGCCACTTGCCTCAGAGAACTGGAAGAATGGGCTAGTCCCATGGCTGAGGGCTTTAACCCAACAATCAGGAGATGGGGATGGAATTCTCATACTTTAGCCCATGTCTTGGACTTGTATTCAGATCACACACCACTGGTGCATAAAATGCTAGGCTGACCTCTTCTTGTACAACGCTCAGACTATCCCCAGCTTCCAGCTCTACATTGGACGTGACAATACAATACTCCTGCCCACTAGCAGGCTTTTCTGCAAACAGAGATAGCACAGAAACTCTGACAGAAGCCACAGATGCACTTAAGAAGGGCAGATCAGGCAGTGAAATGAGGGGGAATAAAGTGCAGTATTTCTCTGGAAAACCTGCTTTTGCAGAAAAAATACAAGGACTGGAAAGAGTCCTTTAAGAGCTTCAGCAAGGCTTCAGCTCAGGGCTTAGCAGAATTAATTGTAGGATGCAATGAAATAATACAGAGTTTAGAAGGACCTTCCTGAAATTTCAAGCTTGCAATGGAAAACTCTCACTGTTGTTGTAATCCAGTAATTCTCTACTGAAGAGAGGAAAGAAAACAAAACTGCCATGGAGTTTATCTTGCAAGACTGATGTTTGACAAGACTCCATTTAACCAGACGTTGCCAAACACAGTTCCCAGTGCTCTGCTGATGCCACTGAGGATCCTGGTCAGGAGAACATCCACCAGAAGAGAGCATGGAGAGTAACTTTCTTATTTTCAAATTTATAAACTTAGCAAGATCAGGAAAGCTGGGGTGACTGATCACCAAATTCTGGGGAGGAACAACATACAAAAGCAAGTTAACATCTTAACATGCACTTTCCTTGCTTGTCCTTCTCTCTGCATAACAGTCTTCGCTAAGCAGAATATAAAGCAGTCAAGAAGACTCAGCTTAGGTAACTCAGCACAGCTCCAGTAGATTTCTGGTAGGGCAACTTTGGTTTACCCCCTTATATTGGGACTCTGATTTGGCCAAGCATCAGGAGACGAACAGAGAAAGGGTGGCTGCCTGGCAATTAACATGGAGGGTTTTGCACTCTCACTGAAGGTTATTTGCCTACAATATCCTCAATGGTCCCACTGCATTAGCTCTGCCTTTATGAAAATTTCCTTTGAAAACAGAGTCACTAACCCAGGTAGGAAATTTTTTTGAAATATGAATGGAAGACACATTGAATGCAATTCTCTAGATAGTAATAGTTCTTGGAAAGCTCCACCTCTTACCTCCTCCCACCCTTGTTTATTCTTTTCCTCAGAAAACTCACTCATCAAATTAGACTGAGCTGAGATTTCTGTTTAACTGGTTTAGCAGTACAATATTTTTTACAAGTTTTCAAGCAGAAAAGACCCCATAGATACTTGATGAAAATGAATATCAAGAAAAGTAGGTGGTCCTGAAATTTCTGTTGCTAAGTAGGTTAACGGCTTGACAGACTACTTCCTTCTCAACAATTCATTATTTCAGGGCTTATTGTTTTGTTGTTGCTATTTTAAGCAGGACTGTCGGAACCTGCCTGCAAGCACCAAGTGTAAGTCTTCTCTCTAGTATTATATCCAAATAATTGATTTTTAACAACCTGTGGAGGCCTGAGGGAATGGGGCGAAAAGAACAACACAAACTGCTAAATGTTTCTGTAAAGTCCCATCAGATCAAGTACTGGCCCCATTCCTGCAACTCTGTTTCAAAGGGATACCCCACACTGCACTTGCTGCTTCTATCAGGAAGCCTTAAGAAAGGGAAATCTCAGAAAAGTCTGGGTGGCTCCCTTAACAGGCAGGAAAGCGGAAGTCAAAGGCATCTCGGAGAGGATCTACCAGTGGTGTTATGGGGACCGCCACCTCCTCTGACACTCCCTGTATGGGACAGGGAGGCTGGCCACAGAGCAGGGCCACCTTCACCCACACAGCACTCAGGCCACGCCCTAGCACCAAACAACTTGGCCATGTGCTCTTGAATGGCATCAGTCTGAAGGAAAGCAGAGTGCCCGAAAAAAGCAGAGAGAAGAAACCTTTCACCTACTTCTCACACAATCAATACACTGGCAAATGATGTTTTGTGACTTTAATTCTGGCACCAACAGCACTCTGGGATCCAAAAAGACCAACAAGGTCCAAATTCCAGGGGAACTGAGCCGCTTTATGAGATAACTGAGGGTCAGAGTCCACCAGGCTTATTCCCATCAGGCCATCCCACCCCAACGACAGCCTACCCACACCAGAAATGCCTGCGTGGCTGCTCTCTGGAGGGGCAAGTGCCTGTGCATCACCCTCAGCTACCTTATCAGGAGTTTTTTGAAGAGAAGCCCAGCAAACACTGTGATCTGATATGACAGGGGGCAAGGGACCCGTCTGGGAAGTTGTCAGGACAGCAAGGGCAAACCAACCATTTTGGGAATGGAGAAAGATTCCCATGCAGCTAAGGGGAGGCGAAGGACAGAAAGCAGTCCATTTCAGACTGCTTGTGAATCTCTCCTGCCGTTTTAATAGCAGCTGAACTGCTAAAAACAACTTACACAATAACTTCATGCTGCCATTAGATATTTTCTACTGCCTGGTTTAACATATCCTTCACTGAGGTTTCCACAGCAGCAGATCTCGCAGGACTGCAGGATACACACCACAAGTCTGCTGTATAAATACAACATTGTTTAATAAGGCTGAAATGTCCTTTCTTCTATTAGCAACAACCTTTACAAATTCATTTTTTAGAAAAAATCTGTACTGAAGCACTGGTGTGATCTGTTTACCCTTGGCTTGCTCAGGATAGTGCAGCGCAACCTCACGGAGCATTAATTTCCTCACCACATCTATAATGCCTAGCAGTCCTAATGAAAATGCCTTGGGAAAAAAAAAAAAAAAGAAAAGAAAAAGAAAAAAGAGCTTTGTCAGCAGTCCCAGGGAGAAAACTTGCTCAGCACGGCGCAGAAAATCTTCCCAGGAGGGAACAGTGGTAAAAGCAGGAGTGGAGCCTCCAGTGGTCCACCCACTTGCTCCTCTTGCGAACATCCCTCCTCTCATCCATGCTCTCCTGCACACATTCACATATTTTTTTCAGGAAACCACCAGCAGCCCCCTATAACCTTCTCATTTGACTCTTCCAGGCTCATTTCTGCTGCAACATCTCCACACAATTAACCAATTATGACAGCTAATTAGTCATCAAACCCCAAAAGGCTAACCTCCTGCCCTCTTCGCTGCCTCATGCTGTGCAGTAGCCCTTGTGAGCAAGCAGCACGTGTGGGCGGAGATCTGACGCTCCCCTCAGTCCCGCTCCCTGCTCCCTTCCATCTCTTGTAAAGTCAGGGCTTCACAGAGTAACCTTGGTATGACCAAGCAGAGCAGTTCTGCTTCCCAAATGAGGTCTTATGCACAGTATCCCAGGCAGCCTCCCAAGGGCACTTCTCACCCTTCTGCATTGTCCCCAGCTCACGACACAGGGACAAACAAGAACCGTCCTCTCAAAATCACCGGTACAGCATGACAGTGATTAGGATACCAGAGGCTCTCCAAGCTCTTCAGCCTTTGCATAGAGCTAAGCAACCAACTAAAGGAACCACCCACATCTGTCTGAAAGGTGTCTTCCAGAGCCTGGGATGTAGAATCATAGAATGTAGCCGGAATAAAGATTGAAGGATAAAAGAAAGTTCACTCTTTTCATCTCTAGCCCACAAGAAGCCCACACAGTTCTATCCTGGGTGCTCACAGCATGTGAACCCTCCAAACTTGCACTTGCTGCTCCCCATGCTAAAGCATAAGCTCTCAGTGGGGCACTTCAGCATTACTGAAGCAGCCAGACACGTGATTTCAGCCAGACGCTCTCCAGGTCAAGTAGTTTCCTAATGAAACTCTGTAAAAACATCCAGCCTTCTTTCAGTTTCTGGGCTCCGTAATGCATCTCCATGATTTCAGTGTTTCCTCAAACTAGTGACTTTATACAGCTTATTTGAACACAGTTTGACAGTTATCACTGCAGCATCTCCAGCTGGCCCATCTCTAGTTTTAAAGCATGCCCTCCTTCTCCCTCATGGGAAAGCTGCATGGAAATTTGTCCCCCTGCTGTTCTTCTAAGCATCCTAGAAATTAAAGGATAACTTCTCTTTGAAACCATTTATGCAACTCATTTATGCATTTATGCATTTTGGAGCACTGGAACAGGCTGCCCAGAGAGGTTGTGGAGTCTCCTTCCCTGGAGACATTCAAAACCCGCCTGGATGCGTTCCTGTGTGATGTACTCTAGGTGACCCTGCTCTGGCAGGGGGGTTGGACTAGATGATCTTTCGAGGTCCCTTCCAACCCCTAGAATTCTGTGATTCTGTGATTCTGTAACGGCTGCTAGAGCTCGCCACCATACAAAGTGGGGTCATGGGCAGGAAACATCATCTCAGTTGTCACAATGGAGGTAAAAACCCACTACCTGCACATGCAAGATACACACAGATACAGAGAGATGATGTCTGGAACACCGTTTCCCCAGCCAAGGGTGGCCAGCTATGCAACTGTTCAAGTAATTTCACACCTCTTTTTCCTCCCACTTCGTCTGCCTCCTCTACTTGGGCTGTTAGCAATGCACAGCAGGGGCTCTTGGTGTGGGCTGCCCCACCCTTGGTGTCAGCGAAGGCACAGCTTGAGGTTGCTCAAACACACCAGCAGCAATAACAAGGGGAGCCACCTTGGCAAACTAAGGATGAGGAACAGTGCTCTGTGTTGCGGGTGAGGAAGGGAGGAGGACAGGACACTGCTAGCAGACTCCTAAGCACATCAATGTGCTCTCATCATTCAGCAGCTTGCTACTGCCCCATACCCAAAGTGTCACAACAACTGCAATATATGTACTTATCTTAAATCCCTACCTCATGCCCTCTGTCTTGCACAGGACATGATTCACTGTCTGCTTCTGAGAATGACCCAGACTCATCGCTGGAGTTTGTTCCATAGGATGGCTCACATTTAATCTGGGCTCGGACTGGGTTGTACAATCCATCTCCCACCACGCCAGGCTCCTGGTGTTCAGGTGCCAGGAATCGGGGGCCTTGAGAGCAAGGGGAAGAGGAGAGCTCACAAAGACGCAGACTGCAGGGAGAGCCACCACTGCCATCCTCTGCGTACGAGTAGGAAGAGCACGAGCTGGACGTCCTGGTTCTGGTTTCCAAAGGAGGAGAGCGAGGGCAAACTTTAATTGGCACCGGACAGCTGGTGTTCGGCCGCATCCTTCCCAGCAAGTGATCAGCTGTCAGTCCGCTGTGCGAATAGGTCTGAGAGCTGGGGAGAGACTGGCTACTGCCAGCCCACAGACCCTTTGGCACAGTCTCTGTGAGGTCTTTGTCCAAGCTGCTCACACCAGAATATGAATGCACCGAAGTGTTTACTTGGTCACAAGCGTTTGAAGAGAATATAACACTCCTCCTGTCCAGTTCCCCTTCTTGCTTACAGAGAGTTTCGAACCCAGGCCCCCTGAGTGGCAATCCCACTGTGAAGTTGGAAGCATCCTTCTGCGTGGCATGGGACTGTCCATAGTTCCCTGTGAAAGGGACATAATCAGTTTTGTGGTCACCCTGAGTTGTCCCTTTTTCAAAAGGGCATGCTGGACTCCTGCCAAAGTGCTGTTGGGAAGTGCTAGGGAAGCCAACCAAATCTCTGCTTTTTGTTCTGTTGAAGAAAGACCGCAAGCAAGAAGGAGAGGACCCACTTTTTGGCCTGTCAATGCAAGTGGGACTTGGCTGTTTCCTGTCCATTTCAACATCCCCTTCTTTATCCCTGATGTCAGGTTCATCTCCAGACAGGCAAAGTGTGATGCTTTCTTCATCATTCTCTTCATTCTGAGGCTCGCTTTTTATCTGCCCCATAGCAAGTCCTGATTTGAGGCCATTTCCAGAGCTCTCTTCACTGAATGTGCTTGCATAACCTGAGGTACTGATGTGTGATGTATTGTAGACATTCTTGGTACAAGCAAGCTGGTATTTCTTGTATCTGGGGTACCGTGTTACTGCATCTTTGTCCAAATTGTCCTTGCTATCTCTCAGCATGTCAGAGTCAGGCAGCATCCCTTCACCTTTGTCTGCACCAGCAACAGTGGTTTCAAAATTGAAGGGCTCTTGGTGCATCCTCTCTCTTGGGCAAGATATTTTTGACGTCTCCGATTCCATTGTCTCCTCCTCATCTCCATCCGAGTTCTCCTCATCGTGCATGCGCTGACAGGTGGTATCTTTTTTGCACAGGAACAGGCCATCTTCGTTGTTCAGCAGTTGCGTCTGAAGGAAGCTGAAGCAGGAGTCCTCCAGGTTGTGCATGCGCAGGAATTCAGCACAGTGGATGACCTCCTGGATGTTTTCTCTGCTGAGTAACAGCTTGGCAGTGTAGGCAAACTGTAACAATGGACCAAATCCCCTGACGGTGACCTGCAAAAAAAGAGAGGGAAATTGCCAGCATTACCATCAGCTCTTGCTATCATCCCAAGTCCTTCATCGTGTAGTTAGATAACCTAACAGATCTAGCGTCCAGAAATCAACACTGCTCAGTACCAGTTATTCATCTATCAGGTCAGGAAAGACGCTACATCCAGTAACTAGCACTATTCCCTTTATGTTGCTCCTGTACATCATTGTACAGGTTGAGCAGAGCATTGTATTTATCAAATAACTTGAAGACCTATAAACTAAGCCTCTGCTGTAATAAAAGACTGAAAAAACAATGCTGGTGTGGATGCTGCTAATTCCTGGATGGATCTTACTTTAACTGTGACGCAGCCCACCATCCTGAAAGTACCAATTCAAATTTAAGTCTTCTGCCTCGACAGAAGCTCTGGTGAACAGTGATTTCAAGTTTAAGATACCCCTTAAACACCAAAAGTGTTTTGGGAAGGACACATTTAATACTACAGAAAAATTCAACAGAAAGTATCTTTCTGCCTCTTCCAAGAGCAAACCTCTTTTTTCCTTCTGAAGTTTTTGCAAGCCATTGTTGAATAAATAACAGGTAAGTACTGACTGCACAGCTCTTTTCTTCATCCCATGGAGATTGTTCTTCCTGATTTTGGTGCATCTAAGGTACAGTACTTAATTTTCCAGCATTTTCTTTGTAGAAAGAGTAACAGTTGCTTGACCTCCAACCAACTGTTCCAGGTCTGAGTTATGCAGCACTACTTATCCTCTTTTTTTTCATCATACAATCTGTATTTTACATTCATGTATCATATATTAAAAAATAAACATTTCCTCTCCCCAGATTTTTTACAGTGTTATCTTCAAATATAACTTTGCCACATGGCAAATTATAGCTATTGTCTGTTTTTTGACCAAAAATGCACTGGCACTAACTTCTGTTACATTTTTCCTCCCAGTGGGCAGGAAACAAAGGTACTGGAAAAACTCTATATTCTTCATGAGTTAGTGAGAGTCTGCTTCAAAACCAGGGCTCACCATCAAGGATGAAGGCTTCTCCACAAGAAGGAGATGCAGTGGTTTGGCCACTAAATTGAGATTTAAGAGACTACAATTCCATTTCCCATTGCAACAACCACCTTCTACATGACCTTGGCAAGTCACTTCAGTCTTAATTCACCAAGACACCTTCTTGCCTTGCTTTCAAATGGTATTCACAAATCTGAGTTCCTTGTGCTTTGCTTAACAAAGAAAAGCATCTAGATGGGATTCAGAGCAGCCAAGCACCTGCATGCCTATGTGAGGTTGGGATGTACAGTCTGAAACCTTCTTCTGGCTGTAAAAGTCTCTGGTAGGTGTTCCCACCTCAGATTCTTCTTCTAAAACAAACCAGAAGAGGAAGCACTGCTGATCTCTTTTTGTAAAATAGCTGCTGCTCCAGAGGAGGGACCCAGAAAGTAGGAGACCAGGCCCTTTCCCCAGGCTGTGGAGATTCAAACTCACATTTCCCAGCTCCTCAGGATATCCTATCCAGTACATACAGTATGCGCTATATATGTTGAGCTGCATTTAACCGTTCTTCCGATTAACGCTGCTGAGCAAGAACCTGCTCAAGAGGTTGGTGAGACATCAGGCCATGAATTTGTGATGGTCTTATTCATGATTAAGATAAATCTGAGTGAATAATTTGGTTCATACCAATGAAAAGCCTATAAATTCCCTTCAATGCCTCAGGACCAGCAGTAGAGCTCAGAGATTTCTATGGAAAACCCCAACTTCCAGAAACAAGCCATTGTTGTTCACAGATCTGCACTTGTGATGGGGGATTATGAAGATAGCATAAGTGGTGCAGACTTTGATGGAGAGAAAAATATTTTAAAACACCTCTAAAATTGCTCCCAATAGCTTTCCACACATAATATTACCGCTGTATCTGCTATTTTAAGAAACAGCACATTTTCATGCACATACACACTTGCACATTCCTGTTTTACAATACGCCTCTGGTAGAGAATTGCCTAGATTTACAGCTGGCTATTAAACTGATCCTTGCTTTATCAGTGTTACACTTTCTGCCTATTTGTTAGATTATCAGCTCACTAAAGGCCTATCTGCATTTTATCTATGCAGCATGATTAACGAAATTGCTCAAGAACTTAATGAGCTACTTGCAGGCTGATGCTTCTCTTTGATAAGATCTTCAGCGTGGGGCTCACATATTTCTACACATCTTGTAAGCTCTGCAGCAGCGTAGGTTCATAGGAACAGCCATAAATACCACGTAGGGTTTTTGGGTCCCTTTTGATGAAGAGGAACTCTGGAGGACAAACCCGGCTCTCCTGGCAGTTATGTCACTTGGCCACTAGGTGGAATGACTGGAAAGCAAATTAAAATAACTTTCTGTGCTGGGCCAGGGTTTCACCTGCCTGTCTGCCACCCCATCGCAGGCTTGCTGCAGAGCCTCGGGTGGATTTATACTACCCCACAGCAGGGCTGTCTCCCAGGCTGTCTCAGATTTTTGCTCCCAATAAACCACCGTGATAACAAACAGCAGCAAGACAGCTGTTACAGCTGTTCTGCGCCAGGTGTATCAGACAGAAGCAGAGTCTGAGAATGCACTGTGGATTCCTTGTGATGCCTGGCAGATGCCTCAAGAGAAGGATGATGAAAACGCTGGTCTAATGTGTGCCTTGACTTCCTTATAAGACCTTACCCGGTGACACAACTTTCCTCACTCTCACAATCATCAGATCCAGAGGGGGAAAGTTTCTTTTCAAGCACCCGGTGCTTGTCATTGCCCTCAGGGAGGAATCTCTCAAGCACCAATGCTTGAAACTGCACAAACAATAACTTTGGTAACAAATGGATGCAAAGCTTGCTGCCAAGTGTGAAAGCCAGCGTAATCTCTGTCGCCTGAAGCTGTCTAAATATTGATTTGGCTTCCATGACGGGTCCCCTGTCTCAGCCCCACCAGCTCTGGGAGCGCCTGAATCTGATGACGCATTCTGGCAGGAAGGCTGGAATCAAGGCGCTGGAGCATGGCTACAAGCACCACAAATTGGGAAAGAAAAGGCTTTGAAGCTTCCTGTATTTCCTCCACACACGCGTTTCTGTAGGAAGAGGTAAGAACAGTGTTTTAAAATGATTTGACCTGACTGATGCATCCCAGTGAAACCAAGTTGATCTGTGTTTGCAGAAGGAAATGGACAATTTCTCTGGTAACAGTCCCCATTTACACAACAGAAACCTTTGCTGGATGGGTAAAACACAAGCCAGCAACAACCTCAGTTTATTTTTTTCCCCTACTGTAAATAGGATGCCATATGTGCAAGATTTGTTTGCTTTTAAACCTTATTTTCCACGCAAATTAATGTTTAAGTAGGCAGATCAATTTGTGGGAACCTCTACTGGGCACCTTGTCCAAGCTCATATGCAAAGTCCTGCTCCCCTGCTCACCAATTGTTTGCCTTATTCCAATTTCTACCGATTTCTGTTGTTTAAATGGAATTTACTAGCTACAAGAAAATCAAGCAAAGAAAAGGTAAAACGTACATACAAAACAACAGTGCCCATGTAGACAAGAAAAGCAAAGCAAAGATCTGAACTTCTTGGGGGCTTGCTTTTCCTTATCTTTCAACGCAGGCCAGGAGAGGAATTCTCTTGTGTACTTAAAACATGCCAAACACCCCATCAAATCTAAGGATGAATCACTTTATTTTGTCTTGCTCCTGTCTCTAGCTGCTCTTGCAGGCATTAAAACCCTTCTGCACACCTAGTGCACAGAGGACACAAGTACTGCAGTCCCACCTAAACCATCTGGCACATCTTGCTCTACAGCAATCCAAGAGATCAAGCACTGGCGGTCCACATGCAGCTCCTGCCTCTGCTGTGTTGCCACAGGTACACCATGCTCAGCATGTGGTGTGCAGGTCTATGTCAATCCAGTGTTGTGATGGTAACAAGCCTGACCACTGTTAAGGTGAAAGAAAGAAACTTCTCCAGCCCTTCATCTGCCGCTTGTCTTTCAGACTGAGCTAGCCAAGCCAGGAGACGTGTTTTGTATCTCCATTTTCTCACAAGTTTACGATCACAGAATCACAGAATCACAGAATCACAGAATCACAGAATCACAGAATCACAGAATCACAGAATCACAGAATCACAGAATCACAGAATCACAGAATCACAGAATCACAGAATTCTAGGGCTGGAAGGGACCTCGAAAGATCATCTAGTCCCCCCCCCCTGCCAGAGCAGGGTCACCTAGAGTACATCACACAGGAACGCATCCAGTCAGGTTTTGAATGTCTCCAGTGAAGGAGACTCCACAACCTCTCTGGGCAGCCTGTTCCAGTGCTCCGTCACTCCCACAGTGAAAAAGTTCTTCCTGATATTCACATGGAACCTCCTATGCTCCAGTTTGCATCCATTGCCCCTTGTACTATCATTGGACGTCACTGCAAAAAGCTTGGCTCCACCCTTTACATATTTGTAAACATGGATGAGGTCACCCCTCAGTCTCCTTTTCTCCAAGCTAAAGAGACCCAGCTTCCTCAGCCTTTCCTTATAAGGGAGATGTTCCACTCCCTTCATCATCTTAGTGGCTCTGCGCTGGACTCTCTCAAGCAGTTCCATGTCCTTCCTGAACTGTGGGGCCCAGAACTGGACACAATACTCCAGATGTGGCCTCTCTAGGGCAGAATAGAGGGGGAGGAGAACCTCTCTCGACCAGCGCAGAGTCATCTACCAAGGCAATCTCCTCCTTTGTCCTGACTTCTTCTGGGGCTATAGGGATCAGGGGCTCCTGGGGAAAGCCTGCAGGAGTAAAGACAGAGGCAAAGAAGGCATTCAGCACCTCTGCCTTCTTTCTATCCTCTGTCTCTAGGGCTCCCACCTCATTCATCAGTGGGCCTATATTGCCCCTAGTGTTAGTTTTATTCACTATGTATGCGAATACTGAGGAATGGGCTGGCAATACCGCAATGATACAATTACCGTCAAGAGAGTTGTTAATCTGCATTAGCCATATTGAAGTTACCAGCAAAACACAGAAAGCAGCCCTGCAGAAAATAAGCATGTGAACTCTATTTTAGTTCAGTCTGACACTACTTTTCTCCTTACAGAGTCTCATGGAGTGCAATGCTCTGGTTAGTTTTAATAATTGATTTAAGTGACCAGACTTCCACTGCTTCCTTTGGGATATCACTGCCAGACTCCACTTAAAACCTCCCCGTGAGGAAACCCTCCTTCCCTTGTTTTCTTCCATCACTTCTCAATATATTTCCTCGACGCACAGTCAGCAATGCTTCTTCCTTCTGAAGAAAAAGTAGTACCATTGCTATACTCTCTGCCTTCCCTTCTTTTTTGGTTGGTATTATATCATTAATGAAATACTTGCTAATTCAAGGAAAAGAATATTGCTCACTGTCAGATGGCAGAATAAGAAGCTGAGAGTCAGCAATGAGAAATGCTAGTGAAGAAAGTGGCATTACAGATGTAAATACAGAGATGTTTTTAGCACAGCATTCTTCTAGTACTGGGCACGCACAGTTCTAAAATTAGGAGGAGGGTTAGCTGACTTCCACATTAGGAACACCGTATTTTGGTAAGGGACTTCTAGGGCAGAAATTCTATTTTAAATGTAGTTGTACGCACACCCACAGGTGCCATGGGAGATAGAGCACTGTGGGTGAACTCCCTCTGTCTGCCTGTTGCATTAAGTCTCCTCCACGGCAGCGATGAATCATGCTGTGGAGGCCTCTGGGTTGTTTTGAACACACAGGACATGGTCTCAGAGCACACGCAGAGGTCTGACAGTTCTGTGGATGGGCTGGACTTGCTGTGCACTGCAGAGTTCATCAGTGCATGCTCATTAGCTGGCTGCCCAGACTTCCAGATGTCTCAAAATCCCAGACAAATAGACAAAACCCTCCAATTCTGCACAGACAGTGTTTCTTATGGGGGGTGGGGGGATGGCTATTTCCAAAGGAAATATGGATGTCTGGTAACCCTGCTCCGAATGGCATCAGTATGAAAAGCTGCATCTGGAGTGGGGAAGGTCAACTCCTGCAAACTGCCAGCAAATCTGAGTTCCATTTAAAGAGGGAAAAAGTGATTAAGGGTAAGGAAAGATCACTGTAAACATGTAGGAATGTAAAACTTGGCAAGGCAATATCTAAAATGGAGCAAGAGAATGTTTACAATAATCTGATGCATACTAACATCAAGAATAGAGAAGAATTGTCTAGTTTGTTATGGGGTGCTATTGCTGATTTCAGCAAGAAGAAACCGAAGGAATGAAAAATGTAGGGATTTTTTCCTGACTCTTAACCTAACAGCAAATTCACTGCCATCTTGGAAGGCTTTTCAGGGAAGATGATGGGATACTTTATGCCTGAGTGCTGCAAAGCAAAACTAACAAAGCACAACCTTGTTCTGGTGAGGTGGGCTTCAAAAATTTAGTAGGCTTTTCCAGCCCTATTTCTGTGTTAATGAGGGCACAGTGTCAATGATCTTCTGGAAAACAGCATCTAAATTCAACAGCAAATGTACAAGCAATTGTTCCTTTTAAATAAAGCATACCTGGGGCATATGCAAAGGACCAGCACATTGGTGGTGGCGTGGGAGGGCAGAGCTCCCTTCTCCCCTCCAGGGATACAGTAAGATCTGCAGAACATTAGTTGCTAAATCCCACTGAATTGGGGGTAAATTAAGAGGGTTAGACCATCACATCACTGAGAACACAGAAGTCCTGATGGAACAGCACAGGCGCAATTATCTTTATGCATTTGAGTAGTCTCATTGAAATCAATAGGAGTACCGATGGGTTTTCTCTGAAGCATGCAAGCTGCTTGTAGGTTTATAGATTATATTTTTAGTATTTTGATTTTCAGGTTAAATTCATCACCAGGCACCTAAGAACAGTTACAAACCCCTCATCTTTAATCTTCAAACATCGATTTAATTATTAAGCCATTTTGTGGGGAAGGAAGAAAGGAAAACTGAATCAAACCTCACATGCAGAGTATCAAATCCCAAATTAAACATTAATTTAAAACAATTGGGTAAAAACATACAAGAAATATGACCATTTCTTGCGGAATCCAAAATCAATTTGTTATTCGCGTACTGTTATGTAGTGGGCCTACTGTGGTACGTATTTTGTTAATGTTTTAGTGTTGCCGTTGCAGTGTAAATGCATGCGTGGAGACCTTTTAAATCCATCTCAGCACTTATCCAATAAGCCCAAGGATGTAGCAAAAAACCTACTAACTTGTCTCCTGGCCAGTGTGCTCCTAACACTACAATTTATATAATCAAACACACGCTAGAAATAGGAGATAAGATTAGTGACAGTTAACTGGTGCTATTTTTTTCCACAGTCCGAATAAGGTCTCTGGGATTAAATATTAACTCTAATCTTATTTGCTAAAATTAGCGCACACTCTATTCTTTTTCTTTTACAACTAATTGCAAGTATAGCACAGAAGTTATTTTCAGAGTGTAATCTGATAACCAAAATCAGTCACCAAAGCTGTTACTCCATTAAGAGTTAAGAGACTTCCTGGTTATTTACTTAGTTATTTTTACTTGGGATGGCAACGTCTGGCAGATCCTGTTTTTCCTAGCTTTAGCGTATTTGGTTTTGGAAAACTCTGGAAGACTTAAATATATTACCAGGCTCACACAGGTCAGTCACATGTGCAAGATCAATGGCCCTAGACATCCCTGTTTGTCTCTACATATGCACAAAGCAAGCCTGCACACAGTCAGGAATTGTTTTGAAACTGTGATCCTTTTACACAGGGTGAGAACACACAGGAGGCAAGAAAAAGGAGAGATGATAAACAGCAGAGTACTGTCATAAGCCAATGCCACAGCAGTACTTTACTGCACTTTTTCCCTCTTTGATTTACCAGTGTTTAAATGTTCTCTCAACAGCAGCTTACAGAACTATTTCCCCCATCTGCTCATAAAGCTGTAGATCTCCTAAAATGAGTAATCATGCTTTAAAATTCAACTTGGGTGAGAAGCATCAGCTGCAGGTATTTGTATTATCTAGGCTTTTAAATGAGAGAGAGTAATGTACACATCACTCAAGGAGAAGACTGACAAAGAGTGGCCTTTGTTTTCACTCTAAACCCATTTTTTTAATTAAGCAGATATCCTGCTGGCCCCAGTTTTACATTCTGCCACTTCAGGTAGCGTGTACAGATTTGGGCAGAAGAGTGACTTGAAGTCCAAGTGACAGTCTGAGATCTTCTGCGTGGCGTGGCATGGCATCACATCGTATGGCATGGCATCACATCGCATTGTAGGGGTGGGAGGCCACCACACTGCCACTGCAACAGACACTCCTGGGCGTGAATGCATGCCAGGGGAAGGGAGAACCCGGACACACAGCTCACTTCTTTGAGAGGCTGACTGACCTGACTTTTAATTTTTTTAAATTTTTTTTTTAGCAAGAAGTCCCACTGAAAAAGCTGCCACCTGCAAAGCCACACCAAGGCCTGGCTAAGGGGCATGACGATATCTGCCCAATTCATCCTCCACAAACAGCATCTTGAAGTGTCAAGCTGAGAGCTTCAAGGAATTGTTTAACTCCCTTTAATGGTACTTATGCAAAAGATGCCACATTGAAAGTCTTCGTCCAACTTCCAATTTTGTGCTTTTGGAAGGAAAAAAGCACAAGAGGTCCCCTCAGCTCTCCTCTTTGAAGCCCCAGCTTTCAGCCAGACGATGAATTTACACTGGAAGCCCTGACTGCCTATGTCAGAGTATTTACAAATTGAAGGAGGAAACCAGATGACTTCTCATTTTCCTCTCTTCAGCATAACTAACACATCCAGGGGCAGCACTTCAAAGGGTCTCCTCCCTCCCTGGTTGAAAGGGAGGGAAAGACCAACACCCTCCAGTGCCTGCAGAGCATCACGATGCTCCTGGGGGCAGGTGCAACTGCAGGAGGTGAGACAGGGAGAAAGGAGAGGTCATTCAAGCTAGACTCGCCTCGAGGAAGGGGAGCGATGATTGCAAACCATGTCCATCACCTCATGAGAAGCACGTCAGTGCTGATGGCAGGACAAGTGGCTCAGAACTGACTGCCAAGCACAAAGATGGTGTCAACAGCTGGTGGATCGATGCTCACATTGTTGGTTATGTCAGTGCTCAACCGCACATGTCTTTAGGGTAGATCTCAAGAGTTAAGGCACCCACACACTTGGGGTTTTTCCCAATCAAATTCACTGCAGTAATGGCCCCAACTTTGAAGTGTTCTCAAAAATTCTGGCCCCCAAGTCTGTGGCCAATAGTGTCAAATGAACCAAAAGGGGATACAGAATCAGAAGATGTCTAAGAAATAAAAAATAAATTCAGAGTAATAGAAGCAAAAATAAAGTAATCTCTGATCCAAGTACAATGCTTATTTCAATTCACAATGTCAAGTTTTATTTCATCTTGGGGTTATTGAAGTCCAGCTGAAATTCTTTTGCTCTTTGGAAAGTGAGATTGGTTTCAAATCAGAACTAAGAATTTACTTTTGGAAATCCTGACAGTAGCCCTGGGCGTTTTCAGCATCCTTCCCATTTCTGAAAATTTCAAGGGGAAATTAATTTGTTGAATTTGCCACAACTTTCAGAAAATACAGTTTATTGAGAAGGAAGGTAGAAATCACCAAGCATAAGGCTCAATGCTTTGCTGCTGACACATCGCAGTGCAGGAATCAGGAGGCATCTTTACCAAACACAGATGAGTATGCTTGCAAAAGGCTACAGGACTGGAATATCCAGTACTTTTCCAAAGCAGGGATGCACCACCTGGATCACATCGACTCCAACCATTCATCTCTGTCAGATGTTCCCTGGCATACCCTATTGGGCAGCTCTGGGTTTTTCCATCCACAGCAGTTTGATGAGTGTAAGGGGACATTTGCTAGCCCAGATGCTCCTCTGGACCACAGCCTGGCATGAGAAGTTCAGCAGACGAGGGAGGCAGGTCTGCACGGGGGCGAGGGGCTGCTGGCAGGGCAGCCAAGCTGGCACCAGAGCACACCACCCTCTGCCACCCCAGTGTGGAGCAACACCTTCAGCAAAACAGCTCTTGGGTTGGAGGTGGGAACTTCTTACACCCCTGCAAGCTAACCTCCCGTGTGGTAACTGTCAGAGCCCCTATTTTATAACCTCACTCAGTCAAACACTAGTTTATTAAACCATGAAGAGAATACTGCTTGTAATACTATGAATCAGACTGGAGGAATGACAGCTGAAGCGCCACTGTTTGGAGAAAACACCTTAATGAACTTCAGCAGAAGGAAACAAACTTTCCTAATTAATTACGTGGTTTGGTGTATGTTGTTGATGTTAGAGGCTGCCCAGGGCATAACTGGAGAACACAGACAATTCAAAATGATGGCCAAGAGAGTACCTGCAGGCAAGCATAGGTGAAAAATCTTGGAGGAAAACTTTCAGGCTGCCTAGGTCAGACTCCAGGTGGAGGTGTTGGAAAGAAAATTAGAGACAAGGATGTTTCAAATAACCCTTTCTTCAAAGGAACAACTTGGCTACAACTGAATCAACAAAGAACACATAAAAGCCAGTGGCACTGATTAGCAGTTTAAACACTCAGACATGAACTGGGACATAAAGCAAAGGGAAATAATACCTGGCAGTTTGCAATACATTTGTTTTTCCCATGCAATTTGCACCATTAGGAAACCTGGAACACAGTAACAAAGAAGGACACAGGAGGGTGGCTCAGCAGAAATGCTACCTTCTCTTCCTGGGTGCCTGTGCAAGCCATGCTGAAACGGGCAGGGAAGAAACGAGCAGAAACCAACAGATTTTAAACCAAGAGCATCATCAGGATTAAGTGCAACTGTAATTTAAAATTAAAATTAGTCCCATATTTTTGCAAAAGGAAAACTAAACTGACCCCTGGATTAAAAAAAGAAAAAAAAAAGAGAGAAAGTGTTGAGTAGTGAGGACAGGGAAGGAAGGAGTGGAAAAGCTTTCACAGAATATAAATTGTGAGAGAAGAGTCTGTGAAAGATCTGTTTAGGTGCATACCATCAGCCAAAGTGGGGAGAAAAACGGAATACAAAAAGCAGTTTAAGAACTTCTAGAACGAAAAGAGAAACTCTAGAAACCTCCAAGTTACATTAGGAAATACCAAAATAGGCAGGAAAAGAAGATAAATGGAGACATTCGCTAATTCATAGAGTTTTAAGAGGAATTTCAGTTTCCAAAGCTGCAATTAATACACAAGCAAACACGACAATAAAAATAAACGACACGACAATAAAAATAAAGAAAAATTACAAAGACACGTAAATTACAGAGACTCCTCTTCCCCAAGCATGGTAGAATTTATTTATGTGAATAACCTATAAAATACAGTGTATTAAATACACAGTGCATTAAATACACTGTAATTACTTTATAAAAACAAGGAATACTTCACAGCAAGGCATCTCACTACAAGACCTACTATTATACTTTGTGTAGAGTAGGGGAGGAAGAAACAGGCTGTGCTAGAAACAATTTAAGCAAAAACGAGGCTGCACCCTAAAGGAGAGAACTGAATCAGAAGACAAAGGAGCTGGAGAAGAAGCAGGCTCAGGAGATGGGGCCAGACAACATCTGATGCAGCTCATGGATGCTCTGCCATGGTTTCCACAGGGCTGACGATGTCAGCACTTCCAGTGCTGCCTCTGACCACACACCAGCATGGCACAGCACATAAAATCACTGGCATCCTTATGCCAGGGTAGCATAAAGCGCAGCCCAGCAAAAATAAAAACATTTCAAATCCAGAAATGCCTTTGCTGGGCTGTGGAAGGAACTGAACGTCAAGGGTTTTACTATTGTGCTTCATGAGGTATCCAGGCAATTACAATTATTAACTGGTAGGCTGAAACCCTGTATAAATATCCTGGCTTCCTGCAGGCATCATATTTTTAAAACAAAATCTGCCAAATGCTGCATTTGTTCCAGTTTTCCTTCCCTTCCTACACTGCCTTGCCTTTTAATTTCCGGTATTTGGACACACAATTTTTCTGTGTTCACCTCATTTTTGTTCTTGCATGGCTACTAACAGATCTGAGGATTACGGTGGCTTTTGTTCCACTGCTTTGTGTTCACGTTTCATCAATGACGTCCGCTCAGCTCAGCAAAGTGGGTTTGCAAGGAGAACTAGCCACTGCTGAGCTGACAGATTTGGTCCCCTCCTGTCCTCCACGAGGAGCAGTTAACTCCTCCCATGGTGGCCCAAAAGGTCAGCTAGGCTCCATAAATCCCATCAGAAAAAAAAATGGAGGCATTTGCCTTCTTGCTGAGATTTCATGTCTGCTGTGAGTAAAGGTAAACGGTTCTTTTACTCCCTAAAGGAACGCAGGCTCAGCAGGAGCTCCCTGCGACAAAGTGGTTGAAGGCAGAGAAGGACGGGAAGGATGGGCAGCAGCATCGCAGCACAGTCACAATCCTGTGCCCAGCTCTGGGCTATCCCCAAGGACTTGACTTTCCCCTTTCCACTTTATACATGAGATTTTTGAGATCTACCCAGAAAGCAAGGGGTAGAAAATGCCATCTGCCCTAGAAGCCCTAGAAACACTTTCCACATAGAAAAAATATGGCATTTCCAGCTTGACACATGAATTCCCTGTCCTGGGAGGGTGGAATTTGGAACTTTACAGCTATTTGTGTGTGTGTGTCTACATATGCTCACGTGCACCCACGCATGCTAGTGTGAGAAAGAGACAAGAGAATGTGAATGAGTGTGAAAGGGAGTGAATTAGCCCCATCTGCTCTGAAATGGTAATTTTCTCCTTGGATTTCTATTACCATGGTGTCGTTTCCACACTAGAGTGCTTCTAAAAGGCCACGGCTCTGGCAGCCAGAATCATTACAGCAGCTCAGATTATTAACAGTATAAATAAACTATCGGAGACACTACTAAGAAAATATTAACTACAATTATAACTGATAAGATAATGAACAGTGAAGTGTTATTCTGCTGCCTCAGTCACCAGTGTGCATTTATGTATGCTGTGAGTAATGAAAAACAGTTTATTTGTATACTGAATCATTCTGAAATTGGTTCTTGCTATTTTATTTTATTTATTTTTCTAAAGATCAGGCAGCACCTCTGCATTTGCAAAATGCAGTGTACCCTGCCTTCTTTCCCGCTGTATATAATCCCATTAATTCCAAGTGAACAGAAAGCTGTACCCGTAGCCACGCACATGTCTGTCGGAGGAAGGAGATGGGCCAGTGTGCAAGCTACCAGCAGTAACTCTAAAACCTCCTGATGGACTTTTATTCTTGGGCATCATTGCTTTTTCTCTCTAGATGAAGACCAAGAGCCCAAACAATGTCAATGCTGTTTTTGCCGTGTGGATCCTCCTTGCTTTCGCCTACTTCACTGGCCTGTGCTGCTTTAGCTTTGTGAGCTCGTTTTCCTCACATTCCCCCAACGATACTCTCAAGTCCTGTCCTTTCTTGACAGGTGTGGTAAACTTGGGCTTGGTACTTCCCTGCAAGCACTAGGGAAAAAAGGTTCTTAATCACTTGGAGAGCAGGAGACGGGAGAGGGAGCCTCTCACCCCACATCCCTGGGCCGGGCTCCAGCCCCCACACCCGAGCAACACCCTCCTTGGCAGTCAGAGGCTGCAGGTTGGCCTTTGGACACCATCATCCACTCATTGGTGAAGCTCATTAAAACAAGGAGAAATAAGCTACTTGGGCCTGAAACCACTCACTGCAGGGCAGACATGATGCTGAAGCTCCAGTTCAGGCAGACCATGCTCACAGTCATGGATTCAGGAGAGGTCACCCTCTTTTGAGGCGGGCCCTGGGGATTAGTAACCACCCAGCCCTAATTAAAGAGATCTTAGCAGGAATGTGCCAAGTAGAGCCCCTGCTTTGTTCAGCTCTTCCCTACCAGGTCACTGCAGCAGCCCTGACCACCGGCAGGGAGGGAGGGACACATGGGAGGGCCCGGGGCAGGCTGCCGGAGGGGAAGTGGCAGGGGCCGCACGGGGCGCTTGTTGGTCCGAGTCCCCAGCGCTGAGGGCAGCCAGCACTGTCCCAGCCAACGCACTGTGCAAAGCCACATTTCCCTGTCAGGGCTGGCGGGGAAGCCGATGTCTCGGGGTGGCGTGAGGGTGACACAGTTAACATGAAGCACGTTACCAAGCTGAGTGTGCGAGCTGGGATATTTCTGCCTGAGCGTGCAAGGCCAGCCCAGGGTGAGAACTTCTGTCAGGCTCCTGGGGAAAGGGCCCCATCCCAGCCAGGTGCCAAGGAAAATCAGAAAGGCGACAGACAGGGGCAGCAGCGACTTCATGCAACTGGAAAGGAAGGCAAAACCGCAATTCTGAGTGAGAGAAAAGGGAAGGGGGTATTTTCTAAAATAGCTTCCTTCAGTTTAGGCCAGAGAAATTCCTTTAGTGTTTTTATGCCCTTTTCCTGTGCTCTCTTCCATCATTTCTCCAGAATCTTGTGCTCCCTGCCTGGTCCCTTTTCCTCATAAGCCTTTCATTCTACCAACCTCCCTTTCCATGCTTATTGCCAGCTTCGAGCAGCTGGCTGGTCATGGTGGCACCAACTTTTGTTTTGCGCTTGTACCCATGCCATCCTCCCCTGAGGCTCTCGTTGCCCACATCGGTATGGCAGTGACAGAGGAAGAAATGCAGGGTGTGGAGACAGGAGGGAATGTCCTCCTCACATGCCTCCCTCTGCCAGCTATGGGGGAAGGACAGGTCAGAGGAGGTGACCTTCTTTCTCCACACAAATTACTGCTAGGATAAACCTTTGCTTCTGTGAGGGGAAGAGTTGAGCTGCACCCTTCCTTGCTATTTTCCCTCCAGCATCCTCCCTCTCCTCATTGTCAGCAGTTGGCCTCTTCTGGCTGCCAAAGCAGGTTAGACATGGTTTGCCCTGAATAAGTCTTCTACATTAATTTTTCCTCTTTAATTAAAGAGTTCTTCTGTGAAACAATCTATGAGAACTTCTTTGCTAAGGGAAAGAAACAAATGTGTTGTTCCACACACATTTGCAAAGACAAACGTGCTCTCTCCAAATGAATTTTGTTTCCCCAAAAGCCCCCGTGGAAGGCAAAACAGAGAGAATGGTAAAGGATTTACTGAAGAAGAACTGAAGTTCATTTTAAATCAGTGTACCATGTACAAATGCTGTCTTACAAATAGGATTATTTAATTTAAACCTTAGATCTGTCAAGTTCCATTACTTCAAATGGAGCCTGTCGTTTCTTGACTTCATTATAAATCAGGATTATATTACAATTTATGTTAGGTAAAGTCACCACTTCAATAGGAGCTAGTGAAAAAAAAATTACACAGCAGTCAGTAAATAGAGCAAAGTCATTGCTCTGTTCTTGAAAGGCAAAAAGTCATCTTGCTAAATGAGGGTCCAAGCTGTCCTGTACCAAGACTGTTCCTAATAAATAAAAGACCTCTGGGAAAAGTGCTGAGCATACGCTGGATCTATTTTCAGCTTGCATCAGCAGCTGCTGCCCCTGGGATCACATCTTTGCTCATACCCTACACCATATGTAATCACTCCAGTGCTGCAACCAGTAAGATAATGAAAGAGCATGGCATAAATCTATACTTGAGTGGAATGCTAAATGAGAAAAATAATACAAAAAAGGGGGAAATAAACCACATTTTCAAGTCATTAGGAAGAAAGACTTTGACATATGAAGTGTTGCAACCATTAATAGCACTTATCATATAGAGTGGAGACAAAGAGACAAATTAATCAAACTGACAGAACTGGGACATTTTATGCTAATGCAGGCTCCCGGGTTTTCGTTTGTATTCCTCTGTGTCTGGAAAACTGATACCATTACAGGGCAGGAAATTGCATGAATAACATGCAACAGATCATAAAAATTCACACACGACGTGCAGAAACACTGCCAAAAGCACTGTAAAAACAAGGCTAGAGACCTCAACAGAGGAACTACCAACAGCTAATGAATGCAAATAAGTACAGGAATATTTCCCATCCATGCATAACAATGAGACATAGGCTGTGACTCCGCAGTCTCCAATAGTGAAGGTAAAATAAAGCGTGGAGACCAAACACACAGATAGCTGGGGGGAACTGCTGGCCAAGCCAGGGTTTGAGTTTGTTTGCAGTATTGCAGCCAACAGTTTAAAGCCACTGGGGAACTGGCATAAGCCAAGTGCCACCCCTGTCTAACATATCGCTATGTTAGATTTAATTTAACATTTCAGGTAGAAGAGAGAGGGGGAGGAGGATGAAAGAGGAAATACAACAGAGCCACAAAACAGCATGTAGTCACACAAAGCAAAAATCCCCTCACCCTTGTGCAAATCCATAGCACACAGTAAAAACCCTCGCAGATAAAGGCATCTTAAACATCATTCACTTGGGAAATACAAAATGCACTTGTTGTCCAAACCTACAGCCGTGTTGTAAGGGGCAGGAAATGGCAAGAACTACAGGAATGCTGGGCAGGGCGTGGTGTAACGCAGGATCTTGCCAAGGTTACTTCATTTGCTGTAAAGGCTTCTCAAGGACCTTTAAATACGTTGGCAAAACACTGCGCTGGTGAAGTGCGCAGAGCTCATCAGCCATATAAACACCAAATGACAAATCAGTACAAGCAACTGCATTTCTCATCGCCCTCCATCTTTTTAAAAAGCAATGCTTCCTCCTTGTATGGTAGCTACCATACAAACTAAGGCAAGGACTAACTCTGGGGGGTAAAAGGAGTAAAGCCGATACCTTTTGGAGCTGTGTAATTTCCAGCACTTCTCTCACCTTCCCCAGAATAGAACGATACACAGCTGATAGGATTGAGCAAGAGCATTTATGTGCCAATACTACATGCATAAAGAGGGTGAGGAAATGCCAGCCTGCCCTGGGGTGACTGCTATCCTGACGAGCAAGTAGAGTTCAAGTCCTTTCCACATTTGGTGCTGGAGGACCCCATGTTCAAAGGCAGCAGGACAGAAGCTATTTTACCCTAGCAGAGATGAGTGTGGGGAGCACACAATACAATGACCACTTCTCCATCTGCTCTCCAGCAGATTGCTGTGGAGGTTTTATGGAGTTTTAGCCATGTGAACAATCAAAATCTCTTTCTATTCCTTCGACTGCTACTAGAGTCTCACCAGTGCTTGGCATGGTACCAAAAAATGGCACGCAGACACAAAAGCAAGCTGGTCCACAAGCTTTTCAAAGACAACAATGGTGTAACCTTTTTTCTAAGGGGAGAAATTAGAAACATGCATTAACTCCTGTAAATATACATCCATCCAACAGACAAGGGTTGCAAGCTGCAGCTGAATGAATGACTTTTTCCCTTCCCTTAAATAAAAAAAAAAAAAAAAGCACAGACAGTAAGTTACAAAAACGCCTCATGAAAACTTTGGCTTTAAGAAATTTTAATATTGTGAGGAAAATAATTTGGTCAAACAGTTATAACAATGTTGATTTCTTCTGCTCTTTGCAATAGCAATGACACCTTTGAAGTCTCTCAAGAACACGTATGACACCTGACCCTTTCTTTTCCTCTACCTGCAATCAGAGCAGTTTGGGAAAATCGCAGTTAAAGAGTAAAGCATCCATTCCTGAGAGTATTTAGAGCAGTCTTTACTACTATCTTACCATTTAATTAAGAGGTAGAAAGCACAATGACAAGAAATGACCATGAATTCACACACTCCTTTAGCTGTGTAATTTCTCTTCAGAAAACCCATTTCAGAACTGGACTGTAACCTCACCAAATAATTCAGAGTAAAAAACTGTATCTGAGAACTAAGCTGAGAGTCCAAGAGCAGATGATGCAAACGGTCTAGGCTCCCAAGGCTGGGATTGACTTGAAACCCTCCCAGCTCGTTGTGAAGAGCAGCTTACGGTGTGCAGCCTGACTGTTTGCTCTATAGAGCTGCTTGGAGGACGTCGAGCACAGCAGCCTTGACAGTGGCTCCTGCTAGGGTCACCTCAGCTGCGCACCAGCCACTGATGACAGCAGCCAGAACGTGATCAGATGCTTGCTTTTAACAATTTACCTGCCTTTACCTTCTCAACTGAGGTTTCCAATTGGAAAGCTAATGCATAATAGTGAAATAAGTCCCGTAAGAAAAGGATTAGGCTCATCTTTGAAAAGGAAGCAAAACTAAACCAAGCCCGAGGTAGCTCTTACTGGGTGTTCTTCAGAGTCCTCCAACTGCACGACACGGAAAGAAGAAAAGGAGTTACTGATATAAAAGTTTTTGTCACTACTGAAAGCTACACTTTCTGCTTTCTGAATGCTATGATGACTTCATAAATGTGAGCAAGTTTCTTTCTAAAATGACCCAGTGCCTATATAAGTCATGGATACCTCTTCGCTCTTCACTTCCTCGGACAATGGTATGGGTATTATTTGTCCTCAATGGCTACTGCTTATATAAGCTGGGCAAAAATGACAAGGATAGATGGCTCTTACAAAAGACAGGCACTTCTCTATTTTTTGTGCCTTGCATTTGACAAATTAATTCAGACATTTAAAACATAGCCTTGGTTTGATGTGTCCAGTCTCCTGAAAACTAACAAGTTCAAGGAATAGACAGAAACTGCTTGATTTGGCTTTGCGTCCAGACAAAAATGCCATATGCAGAAAGCCATCCATGGGGGAACACGAAAAACTGCATTCAGATAAAAATAAGGGTAAAAAAATAGTTCAATTCAACAGGCAGCTGGAATGGCTGGAGACCCATCCACCTCAAGTCCAGCTTCCCCTTCCGGAAGCAGAAATGAGCACTAGTCCTCTGTGGAAAGCAGAAGGGTAGTTGTCAGGATTTGTCTTCTCCAGCTTTTTCCTGTCTTGAAAGGTTACTGGCTCCAACCCTGTCCTTTGAAAGAAACAGGAAATAACTTGAGCTTATTTTGTTTTTTTCTTGACCAAGAATCCCCTGACAGGGAAATTTTCTCTGAAGGCTGCCTGTGACTCTGGAGAGAGGTGGCTAGGCATGTTGTACTACTGCTGTGTGGTCAGAGATGGAAAGATATTTTGCTTTCAGAGTTGTTTAAGACTTGTTTCTTACTAACTGCAGGCCCTTGAAACAGAGGACCACAGGTGTGAATTTCAAAGATAAGCAAAAAAAACAACAAGCAAAAGCTTTTCACAGCCAAAAATGTAGCCTCAGCCTCCCCACTGACAATCTGACAAAACTCCCAGAAGCATTTTTTCCTGAAACTGAGAACTGAATTGTACTGGTAAAGTTTGCGTGGGCAATATTTTCCTTTAAATCTACTCTTTTTACCTTGAAACACTACCATAGACTGCATCCTCACCCATTGTGGGAACATAAAGTAAAAGGTATATGAACATACTAGGGAATTTGGTCCTATCACAATTAAAAGCAAGCAAACTTCAAGTAAAGTATTATGAAGTGTTTGATGGACTGGATGCCCATGCTTCTTTAAACTATTGTTTATGTGACCCAGGTCCACTTCTGGGTCAATCCATTTATTTGGACTAACCTTTCTATTTTACTACTCCAACAAACTCACCTCAGCCCTGGCCTCCGGAAGTATAAGTGACACCATGGAAGCAGAAGGAAGCACTGAGGATACAACACAGCCACTGAATCCGTCCTAGGTCACACCTGCTAAACCTCTCTGACCTTCCTACAGTAAGTCTGTACACTTCAACTTCTCTAAAGTGTTGTTCTGAATGATGAGCAGCTGCTGTAGGGAATGATGTGAAGCAAATGCCTTTGCTTCAACACCAAAACAAAGGTGCCTGGTTTTTGGGGACCTGAAAACCCACAACGCACATCTGCCAAGACTGATTAGCTCTCAGTGGAAGAGATCAAGTCTTGCTAGGTACCTACCCAGCTACCCAGTTTGGGATAGATGGGATGCCCAAAAGCTACATATAACACAGGAAAAAGTTTTTAAATCTTGCTCTAAGTATCAAGATTTTCTTTTTTTTTTAAATTAAGACTTTCTTTTTGAACCTGGGTCTGCAACAGCTCTGTCACTTCGGCAAAAATTCCTCAATAAGCATCCTCAAAGTGTCCCAGTCTTCTGGTAAGGGACTGGAAGTCTTTGTAGTCTGTGTTTCACAGACTCTTTCTGATCTGTTCCAAGCCCCCAAGTCTACTTTCCTCTTGGATGTGGTAGTCTCAACAGCTCTTACTGATGGCAGCGCACAGGACCTCAGGGGTGATGCAGGGAGAGCGGGCAGAGGACACAGGGTAGAGACTGTCTGTCACCCAGGACCAATCGGCCAGATAAGGCAGCAAGTGGCTCCATCCTATGCCATTAATCTTAAGAAACACTGCAACTTGTCCGAAAACCCCCTCAATACTTCCTGCATGCTTAAAAGATACAAATGGAAGAAAATGAGACTGAAACTCTGGCTGAGGAGTGATAAGCTGGAAGCTCCGTGTTCAAATACACAGGCTGCTCTGGGACCAGCAGCTGTGCCAGCTGTGGGTTAGTCTGTTCACCTCTGTGTGAGGTAATATGAACCAGAGAGTTTAGAGAGAGATAAACATAGCTGAGCGGTTCATACAAGGTGATTTAATCATCACTGACCTGATGCACAGTCCTGTGCTGTAATTCCCATCTGATGCATCAGCTTCCACCCCAGCATCCGCAGAGAGGTGATGACAGTATTTTATTTGTTTACAAGAGACCTCAAAAATCTACTGCTGAAGGTTTTATGTTACCATTATTTAACTTCAGAGCTGATAGCTCTCAATTCCAGCTGTTTGGTGACACCTTGTTTATATACTGGTTTTACTGAAAGTGCTAGTACCATGATTCTCTGCTGTTCTCAGTCCAGCTATGGCTATATTAACCATGGACCCCCTGGCTAACAGCAGTCCCTGGGTCACAGCAAGAATTTCCCAGTGTTGTTTCAGTTAAGAATTAACCTTCTTTTCTCCACAAAGTCTTATAAAGCCTCCATCACTGGCTCTTACGTGACACAAAAGATACATCGTGCAAACTTTAAGAAAAAAAATAATAATAAAAAAATCCCAAAATACAAAACAAAAATTAAAAAAAGAAAATATTTCAACTACTTCCATGTGTGGGAAACTGACAGTTAACTGCACGCTTTGATGCCATCTGCTCTTATAAAGTCAGATTAAGCAAAGTGAAGGACAGAAAGGTTTATTAGCAAATCTGATCTATGTTATCCTAGGATCTTATATTCCACCCAGCTACATCTGTACTGAACTCCAAACTTCTTCAAGGGGCGTCTAAAGCTTGTGCCTCTCCAAGGCCATTTGCCTTACAGTTATGAAACAATGTGCAGCCATACACACCACTGAACTGTTTGTTGCTAAAATAACACGTCAAATTTTCCAGTTGATTTTAATCTGGCTTCAAAACAATTGACAGTGGCTCTCATGATATCTTTCCTCAGTAAATTAAAACACGCTTGCTAGAGGTACGCCTGATACTTTCTTTTTAAGTCTTTAAACAACCACTGAAGCCTCCTCTCAAGCTCTTCCAGAGAAATGAAATCTTATTTTTAAAACAAACCAAGCCTGGGCTAGACACATCTGTAGTTTGACCAAGTACAGCTGTTCCTATTCATTTATTTTAATAAAGTAAATAAAGTGCCCAAGGACACAGCTTTTAGTAGTGTTAGACTGCACTGGGACTTGGAGGTGTTTGCTGGCAGTCTCCAATCAAAGTGGGACAACCAGCCATTTCTCTCTTCAGAGCTTGCACTGAACATGTAACGAAGAGTGTCTACTTGTTCCTCTAAAAAACCCAACAGCCTGCCTGTAAAATTCACAAAGAGCATCTCATTCCCAAGTTCTAGTATGATTCAATTGCTTTCTGCTCACCTAAAACCTGTATTTCACTTCTAAATTGAACAATACTTCCTAGCCTTAATGTTTGTTGACTGCTGCGATGCATCATTTGAATACATGCCCTATTCCACCCCATAACATGCTCAATTTCACTGGTAGCTGAGAAAAACAGTCGGTTTGACATTATTCACTGGGGAATCCTCGTCAGAAAGAGCTGTACAGAGATAAAACCTTATCTTCTTTGCATCTTGGGAACACTAATGAAACAAAGCTTGATACTGGGATCAGAAAGTACCGTACAGGTTGTGGTCTCTGATGTGGTAAAGCTGAGAGGTGTCTTATCTGGGCCTTATCTGTGCGTTTATTCAAATGACAAATGCTCAGCCTGTATTTCTGAACTTTTAAAAGAGCAGATACTTAATTTGCTGACATTAAAAGAAATTCAAAGCTTTTTTTGAGGGAGAAAAAGCAAAGGTAAGAGAATCAAAGGTGGAGGGGGAGGAGAGGAGGAGATCTTTCAGTCTGCATGGCTAGAGTGCACGCAGTGTTCAGGTGCAGTATGGCTCAGCACCTAATTTTCATTCATGTCCACATATATAATTGAATATAGCAAAAAAAAACAACCCAAATTTTTTAAAAAAATGAAACAACAACAAAATATACCTCCTGTTACACGTGCTTATTGCTTCTGCTTATGCCCTTAGCATAGTCTACCTCTAGGACTTACTTTTTGGGACCCCTTTTACATTTTAGATTATGTTTGTCATGTTTGAGTGAGAAAGTTTCCACACGGCAAACTACCTTTTCAATAGTGAGTGCAATCACAGTCAATCAGCCCGATTTAGCACTAGCAGCAGGCAGGAGTCTAACAAAGGCAGCAAAATTGAGTCCACTTATCACAGTGGTGAATTCCATTCTGAGCATTCATCTCCATATCTCCTTCGACAGTACATTTTTATATGCTCACAAAAATAAATAAATAAATAAATAAATAGTACAACTACCGACAAAGGGAGGACAAGGGAGTTACTGCAAGATTTTCTCTCCTTAACATGCATGTATGCACAGCTTTTGTTTTGCTTTTGTAAACCTAGCTCTCCCCACAACACAACAGAGATGCGTTTCACTTTTCTCCACTAGACAGATAAGAATTATCTATAGCGAGACAGCTCTCATCAGAAAATGGAAGTTACACCACGCTGAATAAAAAGTATGTGGCTAGTTTCTTCATCATACTTGAGGCATGAAAAATCGGACAGTGCTAGAAGCTTTTGCAGTGAGACATGGATGGAATTTTGTATCACTTCTTGACTGTCTCATTTCTGCTGTATTGCACACCTCCTAGAAACAAAATAACATCGTTTGTACGCAAGCAATGCACATAAAACAATGTGCATTTCTGTTTCACGGTTTCTCCCAAGTTAGTATCGTGTCATGTAAGACCTCAAAGAGCACCTGAATGCTCAGTTTTACTCACACTACAGATCCGCAGCCTTCATTCATCCTTCTGTGTGGTCAGAGTCAGCACTGTGAATCAGCGTGAAAAATAACACATTGCCTAGGAGGAATTCAGGAAACCAAAGACCCAACTTCCACCTGTATGGACTCACTGAGGCGGCATTGCTGAGGTGAGGTTGAAGTGTAAATTAGTTTGAAGGCTGACTTTATTTGAAGCCTGATGGATACAACCTCTTGCCACTACAAAAAGCTCTATGGATGCAGGGGGTGATGGCTTTTGGGAAGGCTTTCAGGTCACTGCCGCCTCCTGAGCCAAAGCAGAATTAATTCTGGCCAGTGCTGTGAGGAACATGAATGGGTTATACAGTAATGTAAAAAGAAAACCACACTAATGCTTCCTGTTCTCTAAGAACTAACCGTAGCTACTCCCAATACGTCTCTAGGGTGCCAAAGAAAAAGGGTCTTTTGTTGTTCCCTGCCGCGTAATAACATCCCTCCAGCTGGGAAACAAACTTCCAAGCAGACATTTTCTTCTTGCCCTCCTGCTCCTCTTTCCCACATTTATCACCTCTTTTACTCCAAGCGCCTGTGCAGAGCACTCCCAGCTCACTCAGTGCATTCCTTAAAGACATTATATTCATACACATACACACTACACAGAAAGGAAAGAGACATAATATCGCTTATTTCTAGAGAGATAAAAAGGAATGGTAATCACCATTAGCTAGCAGGGTATGTAATAGTTGACCTCCTGTATCCTGCCTTTGATTTTCTCCTCATCGCAATCATCTTTTGTTGGCTAATTCCCAGCATTTTTCCCTCAGGCTGGCGGGTTGGCATGGATGGTTAGCAGCTGCCAGTATTTCTCCTCCCTGTCAGTTATGAGCTATACTAATGTTAGATGCTTGGCTCAGTCCCACCCAGAGTGCCGCATGCCTTTGCTTTCCAACATATTCAGCTTTTGTCAGCCTTGAACCCAAATCTAGCTCCCATCCTGCCTTTCTCCTTGCAAAGATTAATCGGGTGAGGGAGTTAACCCATGTCAACCGAAGAAGCAGTTGACAGATTTCACAGGGCTGGACCTCGTGGGGAAATGGCAGGTTTCGCAGCAGCCATCGGGGAGCAGTAAAGCAGTAAGAACACAGAGAAATTCAGGCAGTGGTGTGTGCCAGCATCTACTTTGAACATCATTCTCTTAACAGCAAAGAAAATTGCTGTGTGGATAAAGAAGCAAAAAGGCTCTCCAAGCACACCCCACTCCCTCTTCCTAAAAGAGATGCTGCTTCCCTCTGCCCCTTGGAAGATTTGTAAGCCACTGACAACTCCATTTAATCCTTTTGGAAGGCAACATTTCCAGCAGATAGTTCCCGGCACTAAAAAAAGTCACCAGTAGCCACTCTTTGAAAGTGATTCAAGGAATTTGAGGGCTACAGATAAAACTAACCAGTCTATGTGAGAAGCAAGTTGGTTTTATAACAAAGGATAGAATTAGACCAGTGCTACAGAAAGGTAGGTCTACTGCTTCAGATGACCTGCATTTAACTTCACCAGAGAGAATGGTATTTGGCTGGAATGACCAGTGAAGTTGTTTTTAAATGTATGCCCCAAAGTCAAAGAAAAATCAAGCAAGGTCAGGAATCTCATTTGTAAGCTGTAGGACTCTCATGCAACTGAGCGGTTTTATTTCTTGTTGCTGTTTGTGTCTTTTCTCCATTTAACTGCAGCCTCAGCTTTCAGAAAAGCAGGTGAATAAGGTGTTTGCACAGACGATGCTCCTCCGTCCCACGCCCAGCCTTAAGGCTGCCCATACAGATTCGCGGTGCGCTTCTATTAGCAAAGCCAGGCAGGTAATAACAGCGAATGAAAAGCCTATTCGAGGAAGCACTGGCTCCTTCTCAAGTAGAGTACCACTACAGCATGAATGACTCAATCATCTACTCGAGAGCTATTACTTGCAGCGATGAAGCAATGTTAATTGGATAATGGCCTGCTGCCAGCTAATATTGGCATGACCTACAATACCCCTGGCTGACAGCCGTGTCTCTCTCTCTATCACACCTTTTTTTGTAATCTGGATGGGAAGTGGAAACCATTAAAAAAGCCTCATAAGTGCCATTTAACTTCTTATCATGAATTAAAAGCTTAATTAAGTGCCTTGTTAAAGGAAGGAAGACCAGTTTTCGTGATTAAATAAAACAAAACAACAGTTAGGGGCATGGAGTGAATGAGCAACTTTACAGCTTAAAACTCAGATCTTGGAAAATATTAATTTTGGATTGCATTTAACAGCAGCTGCTAGAAGGAAAACTGCACAATTACTAAAAAAATACCCTGGGTGAAAAGCAAGTGAGGTCCTAGTTGTTTACCAAAAACCACAAATGAAGAGAAAAGCGTAGAATTTAAGAGCTAACAGGGTCCTTTTTTATTAGCTGTAGGCAGCTGACACACTCTGTTCCTCTAACTCTGCTCTGAGGGCTCACACCACGGCCACATTTGAGCCCTTGTTACTGCGTGGCTGCTTTTCCAAGCACTTGTCTACAAACTACAATATGTTGCTTTAACAAAAGGTGTATGAAATCAAGTCACTGAGGCTAGCACAAAAGGGTTTATGGAAACTCTTCAATCAGTGCAAATTAGCAGCATACTGACTTAGTTTAAGTTGATTAGGGAAAGGTTTGAACTGAGGCACATTAAGTCACGCTTGAACTGACCTGAAATGTCTAACACTAGATTTTGCAGCGGTCTAAAACCCTGTAAATTCAACTAGTCCCAATTCTTTGTGTGCACATCTCCCTACTGAAATGGCTAGTGTTATCATAAAGACTGCTCTCACTTGTAATTGGATATAAACAAGAAATAATGTAAAAAACATCTGTTCACTGTTTAGCTAGACAACAGTTAACAATGTCTGGATGCCAGATTAACAAACAGATCCCAACACGCCATGAAGGAAAAAAAAAAGTCTGCAATTCAGACTTCAGAGGCAGATTTATTGATTTGAATAATCAAAAATAAGTTCTTTTGTTTTGATGTTAAGCTCCCTCACACCAACACTACATGAATGTAAAACCTTTATATATAAAGCTTTATCCAGCTTTAACATCAAACCTTTGAGAAATAATAATAATAACAATAATAATGCCCTTTCTTCACAATTGCATACTTTAGCAGTTTTCAAACCACACCAGAATTTAAAATGCAATGCTTCCATGGTTGACTTAAAAATATCTTTGTTAATTTAGAAGTGATCATCACCTTTGGAAAAGTTTTGAACTGTCAAGACTATATTTAAAAATTATTTTCAATCCCTGTTTTTCTATAACAACTATATGCCAACATAAATTGTCTCCAAGCCTGAAAGAAGTATTGGCTCAGGACATTAACTTGCAACTTTTGTTTGAAATTTTTCTACTGGAGGAGTAACCCCTTACATGACAGATTAAGTCAGTTTTCACAGATACCTTTAGAAATAACTTGTGGGCTGCATGAGCTCTGCAGACCGCAGACCAAACAGCTTGTGAACTGCAAAAGACCCTGCTAACTTCTTTTAATGCAATATAACTAAGATGGTTTTTGCCCTGATCTATCAGCTCTTAAAAACGGAGTTTTTCAGTTCCTTTCATGGGGAGCTCTGACACTGTTCTTTCTTGGAGGCACTTCCTATATCTACGTACAGGCACCTACCAAATGCCCAGCACTCTGAAGCACAGCAGCTCCAGAAGTAGAGACATGCACCTTAACCAAGGATTAACTGAGAAATAATGAAGTGCATCAGGCAGCTGTCTTTATCCCCAGTGACTAGCATTTCTGAGGAAATTATTTAACCGATCACCTCACATATAACTACTCAAGTAAAGCAGCCACCGAGCAAATTATATTCAATGCAGTTAACAGCAATTAATTCGCACATGGAAAATATCTGTACAAGATGCATTGCAACTGCATGTATCTTTTTGGATAGGCCAGGAGAGTTCTTTTCCAGGATGAGAAAGTTAAAGACCTGGCACTCCGCAGCTAATTGAAGCGCCTGGCAAAATAACAGTGGTGGTCTTAGGTGGAGGTATGATAGAATCACAGAATCACAGAATCCTAGGGGTTGGAAGGGACCTCGAAAGATCATCTAGTCCAACTCCCCTACCAGAGCAGGGTCACCTAGAGTACATCACACAGGAACGCATCCAGGCGGGTTTTGAATGTCTCCAGCAAAGGAGACAAGTTCATAGAATCTTCGAGGTTGGAAAAGACCTTCAAGATCATCCAGACCAACCGCCTACCTAAATCACCACTAAAATTTCAGTGTACTGGAAAAAACCTTAAGAACTAGATTCAGTCTTTCTGCAAATCCATGGACTCCACTGGAGCTGTAGCAGCAGCCAATGTAACCCTAAGTTACCAAAACTTTTTCACCTTTCATTGAGTTATATTTTAAATGTAAAACCTCACTACTTTATTTGTCCAAAGGGGAGTCACTTAAGTAAAAATAATTTATGGTTGGATTGTAGGAATTTTTTATGTAGTATCTCATATAAAACATAAAAAGACAAGCCCTTGTGTTTTAAATCTTTAGTGTCATATGAACATAGGACTGCATCACCATGGGCAGATGCATCATGATCCCTCCAACACTCTGCTCCTCCCACTGGCTTGTGGCTCAGCATCTCCCCACTGCTGTGATTAGAAATCTGCTAATTTCCAATCTACTTTTACTAAAAACCAGTCGAAACCAATCAGTGCTTTTGTTAACACTGTCTTTTAGTATTAAAGAGAAACTTCTCCTCTCAGCTGTTTCACCTCCTCTGGCTCTAGGGAGCTGTAGCATGTCACAGTTGTCACGCCAGCAGGATGAACCTGACACGGTCTTGTCTTCTCCTGCTTCAGGTCAGGCTCCTTCTTCTGAACATCTCAGTCACTCTTGTATATGCTTATTTGAATTGTAATTATTTTTCTTTATATAGATGGACCTGAATCATACATGGAGATCTCACCAAGGCTTTGTAGAAGAGCCCTGATAGTCTACTGTCTCTTACTACCTGTGCATCCCTGGGCATGTTTTGTCACCTCTCTGCTCCCACCCTTGTTTTGTGGTGCAAAAGCTATGCGACACTGAGATTCAATTCTTCCACTGGAAATTATTAGTGGACACTGCAGAACCACAGCGCACATCCTAGAGCATCCTCTGTGATATCTCTAAACTCCTATGCAAAATGTCTGAGTTGAAATTTCTTCATGAGTAATATTCAGTGTCAAGACTCGTGAAGTCACGCCCGATGACCTACTTCTTCTAATGCTCTCCAACTTGTGACATGACAACATCTCTGGAGAGCTAAACCAGAGCAGGAAAAATGGTGTGTGACACTTCTGGACCTCTCATAATTTAAAAACACACTGTGATTTCTCATGGGTGTTAGACAAATGATGGCAAAAAACCCTCTGTGTGACAGAATACCTTCCCACTGAGCAGCTACCATTCCATGCCTTGGGGGTATCACTGTCCCTTGTTCTGCCCATCCCAGTCTGAGATGCTGGGCAGGCAGTGCCGAGGCAGAGTGTGCTGGCAGCCCTGGCCAACAGGCACATGTCTACCCCCTGTGGGTAGCAAAGCTGCCAGCGTGCCCTGTGGTAGCTGCACTGTCATGGCTGTACAGCTGTGAGGAAATTACAGTGGGGGTGGAAGCCAGCCAGTGAGATTTTGTGGTAAAATAAAGTAAACTTTCCAGTGAGGTATGTATTTTCTACGTCCCTTGGCTTCCTGCTGTGGGAGCCACGCTGCATGAGAAAAACCCTTCTTTCTGACAGATCATGTTCAGGGTTTCTTGATGGAAAACATGGGGCCTGAAGCAGTTAAATTCCAAATTTGTCATGAGGGGAGGCGAGAGGAAGCAAGGCTGAATGAGGTGCAGGAGAGCGGAAAGAGGAGGACAAGGGTAGGAGCTGTCAGAGAGGGATGGACAGCAATGAGACAACCAACAACGTGACAGCTCAAATGAATTTTCAACAATAACCTGCCGTTTAGCAGCCACACTACCCCTTTCAAAATTCCTGTCTGAAAAAGCAGAAGACTATCAGGGTTCTGATAATGCCCTGAGCAAAGCTACAGTAATTAAGTGTTTGGGTACTCCCACGTCAGCAGTGACAAAGGCGAGCTGACGCATTTTAAAGCTTCGCCATCGTAACTGTTAGGACTTAGTGCTGGTGTGGAAGGCTGGCATGAACATGGCCATCCTTTGGCGATTTACAACCCTCCCAAACACAAAAAACACATCCAGACCTGCGCCAGGGCAGGCACTGACACCTGTGCCATGCTCCCCTTGGCCACCTTAGCAGACTGTGGAGGTCTTCCTCACCACGCGAATGGAGGGGGCCCATGTTTATGGTGGGGGGCACGGTGACATACTGTACCTCTTCCGGCAGGCTGACCACCAGGTCATTTTCCGTCTGCCCTACCAAGGCCTGCAAGAAGTACTCGCTGCAGGCAGCCAGCACAGCCCGGTGGGCGCGGAACTCCTTCCCCTCCACGATCAGCGTCACGTCACAGAGAATGTCCTGCTTCCGCTGGTCATTTAAGCAGAGGAGAATATTGGTACAGTGCACCGTTGACTCATACACATACATGGGGGAGTCAGTCTTCTCATCCACAGACATGCCGTTCACACCCTGCAGCAGAGAAGGAAGAAGACATAAACAAGATGGTGAGGAGCAACACCACAGCTGGGTGAATATGGCGCGGTGGGATGCTGTCTGATTTCTGGATACCCTGGGACTATGGCCAAGCAGTCCCTTAATTCTTAAATCTGAGCAAGTTGCTTGGGAAAAGTACCAGGGAGGGTGTTTGTTGTCTCTAGCTTTCACTCCACCATACTTTGATTACCTACTCCCCACCCTAACTTCCCACCTCAAAACCAAAACAGGGTTTAGATGGACTGCATAGTGCTTTCCTTCAACCACCTACTATGCACCACCTATGATTTTTGATTTAGTAGAAGTAATAACACTGGGACATGGGAAATTTCAGAAGATTCTAGCAAAAAATTCAAGAGTGACTGTCGAGTCTTCTAATAGTGAAAAATGGGGCTTTCTGCTTGCTTCTGTTATTTTCAGATAAAGGAAAAAAAACCCTGAAAACCCCAGTCTGTTCTCCAGCAGACATGCAGCACTGCAAGTTTACACTGAAGACCTTGTCCCACTGAAAGGCAAGGTGGAACCATACCCAACAAAGACAAGCCACTAACTGCAGCGACTTCACTTCCCAATCAGAATTAAGAGTGATTTTAAGCCTTAAGAGGGAGAAAAAGATGTTTAGTGGCTTCAGAAGAAATCTGTTTCCAGGTATGGCTAAAGCAACATGCCTGCACCAGCAGTTTAATGCCATTTATAGAAAACAGTAGTTTCTGAATTCTAGACCCACAGAACCAAGAAAATCCCTTGACCCATGTGGAGGTTCAGCCCTGGGTGGCAGGGCAGCACATGAGTGCTGGGGCTGCTTCTTGCTGGGGCTGCTTCTGCCTGCAGATAAGTCACCCACCTCCTCACAAGCAGAGCAGAGGTTGGAAGGATGTAAGACACTTGTTACAATTGTCTGAGCTAGCAAGTTCTTTGCCTGCTGTTCTGCAATTTCTGACACATGTAGAACTGGCAATGCCTCTGAACGTGAGGACTGGGCTTGTGGTGGTGATGGTGGTGGGGATCAGCTTCCTCTGGTGCCAAACACCGCATGAACCCCCTTTGCACTTGAACGTGTTAAAGTAATTCTTTTACCCAAAACTTTCTGCCCAGCACCAGACTGAATCCTCTTGGAATTATTTTCTCATTTCAATTTCTCTGAGTAGAAAAGTGTAAAAGCCTGTGCTGTGTCTGAACACACTATGAAGCCCAAAACAAATCAAACATGCTTGTTTTAGGGCTTACATGGGAAAAATGATTTATCTGTATGTACTATTTTACCTGCCAATGAAAAGAAAATCGTGCAAATGCACAAATTTCAAGTAGTTTAAGGAATTATTTTTCCTTATTGAGAACAACAACTGCCTTCTGAGAGGTAAGATTCAGAGGCATACAGAGCTCAGGGCAACAGATGGTGGTATTTTGATGTAATACTGCTGGCACTGTAAATATCTGACCACTGTAGTGAGTAGAAGCAAAACTCCTCCTCTGTTGCTTTGTAATGTGGCTCTTAGCAGCACTTTCCTTTGCTAGTACAATATACAGGTACAGAAGTAGACACAACGTGACTTCAAACTATTTCTCTGGCCATGAGTTCAAACCAGGGTACCATTTTCCTACAGTGTCATTCGAAAGATACTAATAATTTGGACAAGAATGGACTTAAGAGGACCCACTTGTTACTTTTAAGTATTTACTAGACTTCTCAATGATAACTCCATCTTCCCACCTTAATTTTTAAGCCAGTGGCTATGATGACTCTTTCTACAAAATAGGTATTTTTGCCAACACTACAAAACTGTAATATTACTGGAAGTCTTAATGGGATGCTTACGGTTTCTCTTTTACTGGTATTTTCAATATTTACTGCTGACTCATGCTACACTTCTGAGTACCCAGCTGAAATGCCTACATGAACAGAAAAAAGCCCAGCGAACCCAGATTAGTCCTTCACTGACTTTATATCTTAAGAGAAGACAAATAGCTGCTTATTGATCTGCACGCAGGTAGGAGAGGGAGATGGTTTTGTTTTTTTGTATAATACTGGTTGGATTTCTCAACCAGAAGAAAATTGTTCTTTCCTTTTTTTTCCTCCCCATAAATTGAGACCAACAAGAAGAATTGACAGCTATCATTTTATAAACACTCTGGTAAGGTAAAAGAGAAAATGATACTTAGCTCATCCCACTCATAGCTTTCTGTGTAACTGAACTCTGATGCTAATGATAGCGTTACAGTGATGTTCTAAGTGGTCACTCTTGCGTGCTATGAAATTCAAGAGTTTACAAGAACAATCTAGTGGGAAAACCTGAGAGTTGTAAATGACAATGCAAAGGGGAAAGCGTTAATTTTTTAAAATTTTTTTTCCAGGCATGTCTTATGCCTGTAACGTCTCAGATGATGAAAAAATGTACAAGAAACCTGAAACCTGGCAGGTAATGAATGGAACATCAATTGTATTTTCAGTGCCTCTCTTAAAAAACCCAACTGTTTGCCTGAAATTGCAATCCTTTTCTACAGTAATAGTGCAATTTGTATGAATCAAACCCTGAATTACTTGGTTACTAATTAGTTATTTCCCACTTTTGAACTACAGCTCTCATAAAGTATCTTTTTTAAAAAAATCAATTGCACACCCTGTGAAGTGCCGAAAGTACCGTGGTGTATTTCCCCACTGGCGAGCGAGCCTGCCATCTATGCTAGGAAACCTGACTGATGTGGTACTGATATGCTGGGGCTGTAAATCACACCATCCACTCCAGAGTATCCCTAGCTATGCTCCTGGGAAGGACCTCCACTCAGTTGCTTATATCACCATGCTTTCCCAAGGCTGCTGTTGTGACTTCAGGGGCTTCCCAAAAGCGGATCCACACCATGCCCCTTCCCACAGCTACTGAGAGCTCTCATGGATGCCCTGGCTGGTGGCTGCAACCTCAGCCCAACACAGACTTCCCTTGGCCATGCCCCTGGCCGCTCCAGGAAGCAACCCAAGCCCTGCATTGCGCATAGGGAAGCCAGGGCTGGGCTACAGCTCAGGACCACCTATTCATCAGCTTTTAATGTTTCAACACAAGTGATTTATGGTCTTCCCTTTTCCATGATCTGCTATCAACTGAATGACCTCCAGAAACGAGGTGTTTCCTCTCCAAGAGGGTTTTATCCTGCATGACAGGAGCAAGATGGTGAAACCCTGCACTGGGAAGTATATTGTTCATTTTCACAGGGAAAGGGTTTAGAGCGCAAAGAGAAAAGGTCACCATAAAGGCTTCGGCATGTAGTAGCGAGAAAATAAGCAGAATTCAACATTCATTTTTTTTTCCTTTCCTTGGAAGAAAAAAAGCAGGGATCGGGTATTAACTCTGAACACTGAGGCAAGCCAGGCTGGAAGTCTTTTATACAGTGTTAATTCAAACCGCCTCATTTTTCGCTGAATTCAGTATTATGCTGAGTTTGCAGGACCTTCTTCATGGAAATCATTGTTACACACTTGGTATTTCTTCAAACAGAAGAGAGAATGTCTTAGCAAGCCTTTCTCTGGCTTAAAAGAACATGCTGTGCATTTGTTTGCATATAGGTCACCATACTGCTAGAAAAAGCCTCTTCGAAACAAAAGTTTCCAGAAACTGGCATGAACTATTGTGGGCAAGGAAAGCACCATTGAAACCTCGCCAAAAAAAGTTGCTGGTAAAGGCCAGCAACTGCAGTGAAGCGAACTGGAACGTTGCTTACACGGTCCTTCTACAGCGACAGGTGGGAGGGAGATCCCATCGAGCCCTTCTGCATGGGCAGCATGGAGGAGACACATGAAACCTCAGGAGACCAAAAAAATTACACATGGAACATCCAAATCGCTCTGTTTTGCAGCACGTTGTCTCTACTGGCTGGCACTCTTCCAAAACTCTCCAGGAACTCATGAACATGCTGCCTGAGCTGCTACCAAAAATACATTACCTACCATGAGAAACCCGCTCCTGCCTCACAAGACTAGAAGACAGGCAGTATGGTGTCTGTTTTTACAGGGAAACATTAGGTGAGAGAAAATCTTATCAAGACAGACCAGAAAGTCCTGAATTAGAACTGGGTCAATTACGTGAAAAGGTAAATCTCGATCATGCCAGAGCTACAGAGCACTTAACCAGGCAAATTATCATCGTGACAAAGCAGCATGGCTTCTGCAAGGGGAAGTCGTGTCTGATGGGCTCTCTTAGAATTCCTGAAGTGTGTCAAATTAGCAGTGAGGAACACTGGTACATGTAATTAGTCTTGACTTTCAGAAATCCTTTGACAAAACCTTTACAAAAGGCTGCTAGAGAAGCTCAGTTGTTGGAGGGTGAGAAGTCGCATCAGACTGGAAATCACTTAGGCTAAACTGTATTCAACAGAGAAGTGATGCAGGGGCAATTTTCAGCAGGTTAACAGTGAAATTCCTCCACAAATGAAACAGCAGCAGTCCTAGTGGCTCACATTTGCCTATGGCCATGCCATGCAACACATCTGAGCTTGGCAGATCTCTGAAGCTAAAGCAGGGTTGGGCACACTTAGTACTTTGATGGGAGACTGCTTAGTTGTACTGGGGTCCTAACAGCAGCCTGCCACTACCTACAGTAAGGTCGTTGAGAAGATGAAGCCACACAATGGGAGCAATTTGAAACAACAAAAGCTTTAGACTTGACACAAGTTAAAGCTGAGGAACAGGTTGCCTGGAGAGGTTGTGTCATCTCCATCCCTGGAGGTTTTCAAGACCAAACTGAATATAGCGCTGAGCAACCTGCTCTGATCTCAGAGTTTACCAGTTTTGAGCAGGAAGTTGTGCTAGGAACCTCCCAAGGTCCTTTCAACATGAATTATCTGATAATCCTACATTGATTAGTGACCACAGACCATGACAGGGAGACTAAAACTGATAGAATTAGTTCTAATGTCAAAGGTAATAGGGATTGTTGGGAATATCAAAAAGGCTTAATATCAAAAAGAACTAGACATTAATTAGGTGACATACTAAATCCAGGGCACTCTATTATACACAAGTGGCAATTAGAGGGAAAAAAAAAGAACGGTCGAGGTTTGAGAGGAGCTCTAGTTATTGTCTAGTCCAGCCTCCCTGCTCAAAGCAGGGTGACCTAGAGCAGACCGCTCAGGACCATGTGCACAAGAGGTTTGAGTCTCTTCAAAGATGGAGACCCCACACCATCTCTGGACAACCCGTTGCTGTGTTTGACCACCGTCACAGTGAAACACGAACTCATTGACATGGAATCTCAATTCCAATTTGGCATCTCTCATGAAAAAGACAGACTGCAGACAGACAGTCATCTCTACTAGAGATACTGTCATATCTATTAGAGATATTTTAACGAGGAGATAATTTCCTGGTTACGTCTGGTGTAGTACACTGTTGTGCAGAATCTGCATCTGATTACTGATGTTGAAACAGTAGAAAAGAAATCATCAGGAGAGCAATGAAAAAGATGATTGGCAAGGAAAGAGAAAAACACCCTCCTCAACATCTACAATCAATTTGATAGACACTATACAAATAATACAAACCAAAAAGGTCGAAGCAGCACTGCTATTTATTGTTTCTAATGTTGCGAATAGGAGAGGACACTCAAGTAAAAAAAGCAAGACAAATGCAGAATTTGTAAAAAGAAGAGTTGTGATTCCCTATCACAGAAACAAACTGAAATTGTACCCCATACTCATAGCAAGATGCTTGTTTTGTTTTTCCTGAAAGATTTCACAGTCACTGCAATTAAACCATCTGTACAACTGACCATTGTTGCATGTTACTGGGCAAAGAACTCACCAGATTTGTAAAAGGATTAGTCACTGCTAATAAAAATATCCATTACTCAGGGCACAAGTTTGCACAGGATGAATATTCACATGCTCCAGCCCACTGGCCAACAACAAACTGCCTGGGCAGAGAAGCATGCGTGTATGATCCGTCTTTCCTGACCTACTAACCACTGTCTCAGAAACAAATTACTTGATGGATGTCAACAGAGATGAAAATCCAAATCTATCACTTTGAGAGAGCAGTGGGCATGCTGCCCTGCGTTCCCCTGTCTCAAACAGGCACTGAAGCTGCACAGGACCAAGCTGTTGAGGGACAGCAGTAGAAAACATCTGTCTAAAGACTACATGTAGTGGGTGTCCCTGACACCAGGGGCTCCTGCTCCCACTGGCTCCAGCAGAGTGGTGGGTTTAGGACATGAGAAGCCATCAGATGAGAAGCCCAGCAGATAAAAGATGCACAGACTGCAGTGGAAGCATCTTTGTAGCCTCTCCATGGCAAAACACCAGTGAGGAAAGGGATGAAGAAAAAAAGGGACCTAAAGGGATCATCTCATCCCATCCCATGAAACAACAAATCGCTTGTATCCCAGGAGGTGTAAGCAGGACACCAGATCTACAAAATTGCACAGAGAACTCCAGCAACTTGGCAGTAAAGGCCTGAAAAGGCTTATAGGTATCTCTTCATTATGCTTGTAATGCTACATTTTAGTATGGAAGCCAACAGGTAACACTGTGCCATTTCTCATTTAGGAAATGCAGTACCTAACCCAGTGTAAAATGAACCACAGATTTTGCTTGGAAGCATAAGCTGGAGCTCACATTATATCTTGCTATACAAGGTGACTCCCAGCTTTCTCCTGATCGTGTTAAGAGAGGATCAATACTGAACTGCGGTTATTTTTAGTTCCAGTTCACATTCTTTCAATCAGCTCCACTAACAGTTAAAAAAAGACACTTATGAATACCTTGAAGTAGTCAGCTTCAACATATCTAAGGCTCTTTGGTCAGAGGTAACTGGAGAGTCTGCACTGCAGATTTGCCTTAAAAGTCTGACAGTATTTCTGTTCAATAGGATGCAGAGAGTGTGAAAAAACACTCTTTTGTTCTGAAGTTTTCTATTATTTTTTCCCCTAACAATTTAGCAAAAGGTACTAGGAAAAAAACAGGGAGAATGATGATAAAATAATGAAAAAGTTGAGAGGAACTTGTACTTCTGACAAATGACAGCAAAAGCACATCAGACTCAACAATTTTTAGGGATAAACATACACTGTTTTTAAGTGGTAAGTGGGAGGAAAATAATTTTCCAGGCTTCCTTTCCCATCTCCTAGTATTTTTTCTATGAAAAGACTCGTTCTGTGTAATCAACACTTTGGTTTTAAAGAAATTTATCAATAACTGGCACTTCAGAGCTCCTAAAATGACCATCTTTATAATTGGTTATTACGATCTCTCAGTTATAGCTATAACAACAAAGGATATGATTATATTGTCACTGCTTTCCTTTAAAAAGAAACTATTGAAAGGCCTAATGATTAATTCACCCTTTTTGAGAGCTCACTGTAATGACAGAAGACTATATACAAAGGTCTCTTCGGTGAGCCCATTATTCAATTAATAAATGCTGAATACTGAGCAGTCATAGTCATATGAAACTCCCAAGAATTGTGTGAATTTTTAACCAATTAATTATCAATTACAACATCATAAAACACCAGCACAAAAATAGAAATAATGAAATTTAATTATACATTATTCTTCTTAGTTGCTGCAAATACTATACAAGACTGATTTTGATTAATAATTCATACAGCAATAAAGTATCAGGAAAGATAATTATACTGTGCCACAATTCTCACACTGACTTCTGTAATTACAGATTACGACAGTGTTAGCAATTTAAAAAGGTTAGGGAGCAGTAGTAATTTGCTATGTCATCCTCAGCAATATTAATGTCTTCTTCTCTGAGCACCCCAGATAATTGAAAATAGACTAGCGGGCCGACAGGCTACACGGGCTTGCCTCCTGCCAAACATACTGTGGGTGCCAGGGCCATTAGCAAGAACATCTTCAGGAACGAGCTTTTCACATTGTTCAACTAACTTCTGCTGTAAAGCAGACGATAGATACATGGCCAAGTGGAAAAGATGTTGTAGAGCATTCTTGGTCGGCAGCTGTAGACAGGCATTGCTGCTGACAGCAATGACTGGTGCTTCTGACCCTACTGCCTCAAAGCAAAACCTTCATTTGGCCATGAGTGAGAAGGGGGATAGCTAAGAGAAACTCAAGAGAGGATTAAACCATGGGCCCTCTACAGAGAGAGATCTGGTTGGGCACGCAGCAGGGCCCTACAGACATTTGGTAACTCTCCTGAAGGCAAGAATTTATATTGCTGAGGAGGCTGCATGGCTCCAACACATCAAACATCCACAGCCCAGGGAGCACCCTTTGAATTGCTAAACAGCTGCACGTGGTTCAAGGGGCCCGATGTTCAAACTGGTCCCCAGTGAGCTGCACTGCAAGCAGTCAGCAGAGGCATCGCTGTCTGGGCTGGCTGAGAGCTGGGCCATGAGCCCTGTTTCCGTACGGCAAGCTTCATGTGCTTTTCAAGTAGAGACAAGTATACTGGAAATTCATGCCTTAGCTTAAACCAACAGGAATAGGGATGCATCCACCAGACAGTAGAGTGGTTGCTATTTTACACAGCACAGAGGTTTTGATGTAGGGAGTAAGTTCCATTGTAAAAGTCACTTATTGCCTTTGTTATACTGGACCTAGACCTTACTGCACAACTGGACAGAGACTAGGGGGAAAAAAAAAAGGGACTCTGGTTCTGCAGACCTTTAAACAGAACTGCTGAATATAACTTTTGTCTGTAGATTCTGGTTACTTACAATGATTTTGCTATTGGCAAATTGCACACATGAACAGAAATGTACTACAGCTTCATTTCTGCAATGCATCTTGTTTTCTGTTTGTTTGGTTTGGTTTTTATTTTTAAATTAGTGTCAGGATGCCCATAGTCTCCATGATGAATGCTTATTTAAACCCCAAGTGCCTACTCTGAAGAAATTGTGCTTCAGGTTGTTCAGAGATTGGTACCATAAGGAAGCAGGGATTCCCAGTGGAGATTGCTTTGAAGAGTCCAAATAGATTTATGTTCCACATACAGATAAAACCTATTTCTTGACTTCAGAGGGTTGTGTTGTTATTGCTTTTTGAGAGAGTAACTCAGCTGAACCAGGTAATGATAGCTTGTAGTCTTTAGGGACTTTAGTTAACATGCAAATAAAGTTTACACATGGTACATGCATTAACATACACATCTATACAAGCCTAGTAAGCAAAGTATACACATGCACCTTTTTATGACTCAGGAAAAATTGTATCATTATACTGCTAATTGTCCTACACTGAATAAGGCAGGCTTAGTTTAATATGCATTTTCAACGTCCTTTAAATATAAATGATGATGCCTTCAGGAGAGAGGCATAGTAGATAGGTTGGGGGAAGACATACACCACGTGGGAAAACAGAAGGAACAAAAGAAGAACTGTCTTCTATCCTTATTTCTCAGAAGCCACTCAACTGACACATGTACATGGAAAGTGAGAAACACAGAAGATCTCTTCCCTGATAAAGCCTCCTCTCATGGCTTTCACATTGCTGTTTACAGTTGCTGGCTATGGCTGAGGGGACTGGAACCAAGTTTGCTACTCAAAACAGCTTATTCAAAGCAGAATGGGGAATGTCCAACCCTGAAACAGTGCCCAGAAACCACCAGGCAAAACAAACAACATACTATGCTTTTCTGAAGTGGTCAATGGCCTCAGGACTTTAGGGAAAAGACACAACCTTTTCGGTTACTCTTAAGTGAGCTGGATTGCCAGATTAAAGAATCGGAGAAGGAAAAATGAACTAGTGATTTATTTTTATCTTGCCCTCCAGCTTGACGAGCTCTCTGAAAAGGTTTAAGGTCTCCACACAAATGGAGGCTGGAAATTCTGGCAAGGGCCCACCAGATTTAGGTCCTGCCTTCCTTGCTCTAAATGAGTCTTTTGGGGCTTTGTTTGAGGAGTGATACAGTGATATGGCTTTCCTCCGTTTCCTGAACCTTTAAATAATTTATGCGTACCTCTGTGGGTGTATGTGCACACGTATGTATGTATAATTTGCACTACAATGACATCTGAAATGCTGAAATTGCTGAAGCATAAATGGTTGGTCAAGTATCCAGGCCACTTGCCAGTATAGCAATATTTTGGAATAGTAAAGAATGTATCTCTCTATTTGAAATCTCTTTTAGTAATATGAATATGAGAACAAGGGCCAGGCTGATATTGATCCAATACCACCAGTGGTTTGAAGCTACAAATTACGAACAACAGCACTGTTCTGCTCCCTTTAGCAACCTTTTAATGTGAAAGATTATGCCAACGAGTTATCTGAGCAAAAGCCACTCATTTCCTGTTGGGGATCCAGGCAAGGCGATGTGTCCGGCATCCAGGCAAAGCTAGGCGATGAAATCTCAAGCTGGCAGCAAGCTGCCCCGGAGCGCTGGGTGCACAGAGAGCGCAGAGCCAGCTTCCCTTCCCAGCACTCGATGTTCTTGCTGGTATTGCAGGTTGAGTATTTTCTCAACTTCCAACTCGCAGAGCACGTCCTGCTCCTTCCCCCAGTGCTCAGGCACTGAAGGTCCCCTAGTGCCTCAAGCCCTGCTTTTTATGGTCCACCCCCTTGTTAGGCATTTAGCTTTATTATCAACAAACAATTAGCACCTGAATGTGATGACCAGGAGGGCTGCTCTGTCAATCAACAATCAGGTAGCCCTCTGGTCAACCTCTACATTCTCTACAATTTCCCTTGTATTTTATTCTCAAGGAAGCCCAGCCTTTGAAAACTCCAGTAGAGCTCTGTACTTGAAATTTTTGGTTGCAATCAAATGAGCGTATTTTTTGGTTTTTGTTTTTGTTTGTTGGGTTTTTTTTTGTTTGGTTTGGTTTTTTTTCCCCGAGGTAACCAGAAAAGCTCTCTCTCAAAATTACATCTCCATTTTCTGTTCACTTCTGAAGCTGTACTAATTACTGTTTTTCCAGCCTATTTGCAGAATTGGTGGAAAAAGTTCTGTCTGCATGAGAGGGTATGACCAAAACCACTGCTAACATCTTTGACTACTCAGATTGTAGAGGTTACAAAAATGACAAAAGCCCATTTTCTCCTGTTATACTACATAGTTGTTATGGGGAAAATCTGCTCTCTCTCCTTTTTTTTTTCTTTTTTTTTTTTTTTTCTTTTTACCTAAAATGCAAGCTCTTTGTCTTTGCTGCAAGTTAGCAGGTGTTTAGAATACCCTTCATCTTTCCTTGGGACACAAACTGGCATGTCCTTTGGAACATGTCTGTTGTGATTAATGTGTGAAGAGCAGGAACGCATGCAGTAGGTCACTGGGTTAAACTTGGGACAGAATTTCGTAGGGTATAACTTTGCACCTTCTGCTCTTGGGAAAGAATACAGGTGTCGTCTTCTCCTGGGAGACTGGGCCACAATCTGCTTGTGCAGCATTTTCCACAACCAAATGGACACCAACAATAATGTTCTCCTCTGACAACATATGTGCTGAAGGAAAAAATGTTTCCTTATGGTTAAACCATAGATTTTTACTAATCTAAAAAGAAATTAATAAATACATAAGTTCTAGTGACTACTGCATTAGGATCCACAGATTTACAGGTCTGAGCCTTGGAAGGCCTATCAACACACACAAAAAACAATTTTTGCATGTTTTTCTAACTATAAAATGATCAGAAGGTCACTGAAATTACTGTTTAGAAACTCTCACAGCAAGTGCCAAGGGGATACCTGGATTACTCCAAGAGATTCTGACAGTGTTTTTGACCCTGCAAGAACCTGAGAATTGCCATTTCTTTATTGGAAGGTTTAAGCAAGAGCTGTAAGTCTTCCCACCATTCTCAGAGTCTGGCACATGTCTAGATTCCTATTTAAAGGTCCCTTTATCCATGGACTGGCCCCTATTCTGGAACTGAACTGCCTTTCCTGTTGCAGACAGTAAATCATGTCCCCGTGAAAGGTGCACAGAAAGCAATGACTTCTGCTGCCGACACCTACCAGCCTACAGCCAGGGGAAGTGGAGAGGGTGTGAGACAGAAATGGGCATTTTGACTAAGTGCTACTGCAGCCTAAAGGAGCCCAGAGAGAAAGAAAAGATTTGATGCATTTGGGTCCTGGTTCTGAAGGTAAGTACAGCCAATGTAGTATCTGCACCTATAGTTTCTTAGAGGACTACAAAGACAGCAGAAGGCAAAGACAAGCTTTCCTTCTCCTGTAAGATCCAGAGGAGTTTATGAAAGCTTCTTTGCTATGGTAAAGAACAAGGGATTAAAGCTGCAAAGGCTGCTAAAAGAACGTGGATTTTTATCTTTATTTGAGGATACTTACATTAACGGTTAAGCTTTTCATGCAACTTTTTGAAGTTTGTTTGGTTTCTTTGCCCCCACAGAACTACAATGTGTTCGACATACTTAAAGCTGCAAAAGCCATCAAATCAGATCAAATAAGAGATTAACATGCAAACCTCAAAATTAAGCCACACTTTATCCCAGCGAAACAAAGTGGCTTGATTATTTCTGTTTGAATTAGCACACTCTGTCATGGGAGTTTTAATCTCAGGGCATTCTTTATATAGTTCACAAACCCGAAAGGCAGAAAGGACTACTTAATCTGGCCTCCTAAAGGCAGTATCAACAGTTGTCTTTATCGCACAGACTTGCAATCCTGGCAGAGCAAAGAAAACCAGTTGTTTGTTTGACAAGATCTCTCTTCAACTGTTACTGGAGTTATCTACACCTTTAGCCTCCAAGTTCTCTTTTGACAGATCCTGAAATAGCTGTTCCGCTATTTTACCCTGGACTGACGTCAAGCTAAACTAGCCTTCAGTTCCGCGGGACATCCCTTTTATCTTTTTGAAATATCGGAAATACAGTTGGCAGCCCTCCAATTTTCTGGAATTTCCCGTTTCCAAAGATTTATTATAAATTAACAGCCACTTAACAGAGCTTTTCAGCTACCTCCTTTAAGATTCCTGGATATAAAAGTTACTAGGATGTGAAAATGTTTCATTTCAACCACTCCTGCCTCTCTCAGATCCTCCTTTGCTATAAGCAGCAAACTTTCTCTTCTTTCCACATACCGCACAGGATGGACACAGCCTCTTCCACCAGTTCAAGTACAAAAACCATCTAGGGAACATTTCTGCCTTTTCTATTTTCCCTTTTTTGATATTCAATTAATTAATGTTTTATCACAACTTCTATTTCTTCATGTAACTGGAATGGCCTCTCATTAGAGTACTGTTTTTATTATTGATGGCAGTGTAAAATTGTAATTTTGAGCAGCTGGCAGAATATTCTTCAACAATGCCCAGTGCATTCAATCTTTTTACTTTAAATGTAATGTTATGCCAACACAACAGGTTCTAACTTTGGAAAACATATTTCCCATTTCTGACTACAGTGCATGCATAAATTTGTATCTCCTGGTAAGTGCTGTACTCGGCTTGCACAAGGTCACTGTATGGGATTTGAGGCCCTGTGGTTCACATTATTAAACATTATCCACAAATACTAGCATTTGACAAACTGCTTCCCTTCTTGCTTCATTTTCTCATGCAACAAGCTTTAAATCTTTATTTTCCAGTCTGTTTTTAAGAGAACCACTCCCACTGAAACTCTTTTGGATTCCTGTTCATGTGCCGCTCTCTCCAGTGCCTCTCCCACAACGCTAAGAACCTGGCTAATAAAAAGTCAAACAACGTGATTGCTGTACAACCCTGATGGTTTAGAGCTACATATACTGAATGCACCATAGGGCTGGTTTATGCAGTTGGGTATTCACTGATGTCACTTTCTCCCTCTGTGGTTAGTTTACAGCTCTCATTTATCTTCAAGGGGAATGGAGTATTGGTAGAGAAAGACGCCACCAAACCCAGACATTCCCCACAGTCTCTGCAGACTGTAGCCTGGAGACCCACAAAATCTCAAGCTGTTCTTCACCCTCAGCAGAGTGATGAGTGCAACCTGCTGCTACCTTCTGCCTCCTCCCTCCTTTCACAAGGGGACAGACACTCCAAGACACTTGACTGTAGCATATCTGAGGGCAACACAAAAGAAATCAGTGAGGACCTTGTCCCCATGGTGGCAATCACCATTGTCACACTACTTTCAGAACCATGGCAGGTTTGCTCAGGGCTGTGTTTCAGGCAGCTGTGACCTATGGAAGCTTTGCTTGGCTGATGAAATGTACCCTGCACCCACAGTCTGGACAAGCTTTAAGAGATAATGGTATTTGATGTACAAGCAAATGCTTTTTTTCTAAGAAAAAAGTCTGTGTGCTTTTTTCCGATGTGAATTGAGAAGCTATATTCTCCATAGATCTTGAAGATACGCAACTAAAGACTGTCAAATCTGCATGCCTACAGGATCCAACTGAAGGCTGAGCAGGCAATTTTACAACATTTCTCGCTTGACATGACAACCTTATATTCTTTTAACAGCTTTTGTGTGTAATCTCCATACCTTAAACAAACTAAAGGTGCCATTTTGTAACCTGACCCTCGAGCCCACCTGGGTCAGAAGGAGGGTGGGAGCCATGAGATTTCTGCTTTCCAAGCTGCACTGACCATCACTGATCTGCCAAATCACAACCAAGCAGTCTGCAACGTCACACCAAATATGGATGGAGCGAGCAGAGCGCAGCTCTGCAGTTCCCCCGGGTTTGTCAGAAATCAGATTTCCAAGGCAGCATGAAGCAAAAGCCATCACCTGTCCTGTGCTTTTCCAATGTTTCTGGCTGGTCAGATGGATTTCCATGGGAATAGCAACAGCAAGGGCTGTACTTGTGGCCCCAAACTCACCCTCCAGCTGAGATCTCATGTCTTTGCTCCACAGCATGGGGGCACCAAAGCTTTAGAAGAGCTCAACAAAATGTTGAACATCGGAAAATCAACACATAATTTCAAGCTTTATTTTCCTTTTTACTTCCCCCTCTGCTGTAACACTTTGGTGATGGTTTTCCAAATACAAGTTGAGAGAGCATTACAGCAAGATAACTGTGACCGTGTGCACCTGGAGTCTGGCAAACCTATTGTGGTTCAAAATAAGGCTTTGTAGAGGGAAATGACAAGATACAAGGCAGGCAGTCCTGTTTGTGGTGCACATGTAGAGTGATAAGGACTGTGAGGTCTACATGCAACAGGACTTAGCTGGCACATTCCAGCACTTACTTGGTAAGGTGTTGAGTACCTTTAATCCATGTCCTTTAATGAGATTTGAGATCCCTTGCAACAAGGGGGATCAAGCCATAAAAGCATGGAGACAAGGAGATTAAACTACAGACTAATAATTATACAGTATAAACAATCTGGGATAAAATAAAACTCTTTTGCTCCATTGGAGACTGACATGTTGATGTATAAAGCGGGGAATCTATAAAGCTCATTGATTAGTATTTCAAACAACACTAATCTAAAAGCACTACTAATTATTAACTACGTAACACAAATAGTGTGCTAGGAAACAATCAATACTTCCCAGTACTTGCAATGCCCCCCAGCAATTTTTGTGCTAAAAAGGGGACCAGCCTAGATGGCAAACTCTAGCACTTGCAAGGGAGTTTGTCTCTCCATATACGTGTAAAATAGTACAGTCCGTAATGTAAAAACAACCACACTTTTTTCTTACTCTTCCCCCTCAACTTCTGCCTACCCTAACTGTACCTAACCTATATTGCAGGCTGCAAAAAAAACCCCCAAACAATTAAAAAAAAATCACTCCACAAGTCTCCTAACTAAATCTATGCACTATGTTTCTTGGACTGTCAGAATAAGGCAAATATTGTTATGCTGGACCAAATCCAGTCTTTTCAGACAAACTTGACAACATAGTGACATAGCTTCATGGAAGGAAAAGACAATTTTCCACTATCAGCCTAAACGAAGGTTTTGCCATTAGCACAGTTCAAGTCGTGTAGAAATAGGCTCAGTTAATTTATATTTATTAGAAGTTAAGATCAATTCATGCCATTACTTCAACATAGTTTGGTTATATGCCCAAAGGAATGTTAAAATGCTTTAAAAAATACTTGTTGCTTGATGAAATACAGGACAGTCACTACTTTGCTATGAACAACATGATGCTTTTCCATCACAACATACTATGCTCCAATACAGTGTCTTAAAAACAGACATGTATGTGCATGTGTATATCGTTATCATCTATGTATACATGTACATGTGTGTGTCTATATACACAGGCACACATATGCACAATGCTTAATTAGTATCTCTTAGAAAATATGTACTATTGTCATTGCATGCTGCCTGGCATGAGCTTTCCAAACATTCAAGTATTACAAGATCTCTATTAAAAGGGCCCCTGGGCCAGTCCTATCAACAGAGTTACAAGGGGGAAACACTTCTTTAACTCTGCATAAATTAGGTGGCTCAGTATTATTTGCAGCCATTATTCCATGCTTTTCTCACCTGAAGTACATATGCAAACATGAATTCTTCTTCGCTTCATGTGGCAAGAATTTTTCCAAAAGGTGCATAAGCAAGAAGAGAAATTAAAATCCTGAAAAAGGACGTCTGTGCAAATGTTTTTAGTAGCAACAAAGAAGGAAAGAGATGTGTGAAAAAAAAGCTCTGAAATTGGACTAATCCAGAGGCAATGGTGGAAAGATGGGGAAGAGCCAGGAGCAACATCCACAAGGATGCTAAAAAATGTGTTATTATGGATGAATGGAAGGGTTCAAGACAATAGAAGGAAACGGACCAGGCTTACCTCGAAGAGAGAGGCTGAAAAGGCTGGGGGGCTTAAACATCAAGAGTTACACAGAAGGAAAGGCGGAGGAGGGATGGCTGGAGAAGTTTCAAGGGAGAAGGGTCTGTGGTAAGGGAGCAGCCCAGTCCTGGCCCCTGGTGAGAACAGGGAAGCGAATTGTGGGAAAGAGTGGCTATTTTCAGTGTTTTCAGTGAGCAAAAAGAAACTGAAGAAGCCAGAGATAAAGCCATTGCATACTACAGTGAGTATGTAAGGACACTGGGAGGGAGCAGAAAAGAGCAGGCAGCAGAGAGAGATTGCACTGCTCAGAACAGAGGGAAATGACAGCCAAGGAGCTCAAAAGAGCAGTGAGAATGGAGGCGACACCAAGAAAAAAGGTTCCTGAAAATTGTCTGTTCCCCCACTGGGAGGTGGGATGATGCTTTTTCAACGGGAGGTGAAGGCAGAGAAAGTTACAGGCACTCAGAGAAGCAAACAGGGAAAAGTGTCAGAGCAGAGAAGAGATGAGAGGGGAGAGGTAATCGCTGGTGAGAGGCTGAAGAGTGGGTGAGGACATGATGCCAAGAGACGATAATCGAGCTGATTAGAGAATTAGGCACAAGAGATGTCAAGCGAAAGGCAGAGAGCAGAAGAGGCTACGGACATGGCAAGAAGAGCCTGAGCTGAAAATTAAACTGTCCAAATGCCCCAGCCATATTCTTCCCCTCTGCCTGCCCCCTCTCTCCATCACACTGTCAAAGACTGACTACCTTACAGCAGGGAGCAAACAAAAATCCAGACACCCTCACGCTGATCCTGGAGAAGTACAGAATAGGGAAGAGGAGAAATAAAAGCTAGCTGACAATAGCTGCCCATGGATAAAAAGGAGGCTTTTAGCACAGCTGTGCAGCTATATTTGATTTACGTGGGCTTCTTCATGCAAAACAAGAGGCACAGCAGTGCAAATGGATTTCTAAAGAAAGCATTATGGACAGAAACTCCTGCACATTAGAAAGAGAGAAGGGAGACGCTGATGTCCTGGGCTATGCCAGGATGCATATGGGGCTGGGGATCCTGGCTCAGGCAGCCAGCACAAAGGCACTTGCATCATGCCACCCCCATGCAAGGCAGAGCTATGCCCAGCGGCATAAGAAATGATGTACACAAAGCCCTAAGCGCTTTCTTAGGCGGCTTACTATTTTCAGTTTGAGCTTGACATCCCCTATTAACGAAAAGGCTCATCTCCTCAGGAAAATGATGACCAAATACCATAAAAATCCTATTCTTTGTGACAAAGAAGTCCACTTCCAAATTATGGAACAAAACCACAGTGGCCCTGATTGCACACTATACACTTTTGTAAGTAATTAATCTTGTGTTAGAGCCTAAAAAGTCCCTACTAGTTTCTGAATTTGCAGACAGCTGGAAAATGCCTACCTAGGCTAGTGTGCACAACTCTGAGTAATTCCTACTTGCTAATTACTCTTCCAGAAGCTGCCAACAGCTATTCCAACATTTTGCTAACTGGGCAGGGGTATCACATCACACTATCATGCAAATTAACAGCAGGATGCTGGTGCAGCAATGGGATAAAAATCAGGTAGTTGAGAAAGAAATTGTAGCTAATCGATTTGCAGAAAAAAAACAAATCCGCAGTACATAAACAGCTTTTCAGAAACAAAGGATGTGGCTGGGGAACAAAAAACAAAAGTGAAACCAGCATTTGGAGAAGTTGTCAGAGTAGATTCCTTCTCTTGGTGACAGATGAGATGAGACTGAAGCCCGGGACCCTCTGCAAATAAGACTTGCTAGTGCTAAGCCACTCCACAGCAAGCAGAGAAATATTCTCCCCCACAACACAACAGATGTGATTCAAACTGGCAAGCCCTTGCACATAAAGGCACGATGCTCTCCCCTGCTCGATGAGGTTTCTGCAGTACTCATCCCAGCAGCCCGGAGGGAATTTCAGCTTGCAGTGTGCAGAAAGCTCGGTGGTGCTCTGGCACAGCTGAACAGATCCTCCCATGGCTGAAGGGGCACCAAAGGGCACCAAGCGGGTGCTGTTGAAGGAACCCCCTCAAGATGAAACTGCTGGCAGTGTGGGTATCCCAAGCAGCCCTCGGGCCTGTGTGGGAGGTGGGGGGAGGCAGCCTGGAGGGAAATCAAAGAGGTACCTTCATATATGTGCGTGCACATTAACTGCAGCGAGCTAAACACAGGATTTGCAATAGCAACATGTGCTCTGAAAATGGCAAAGGCAAGTTGTTATCAGGACAACCATCCTTTTGCAGCATCTCAGGGGAGGCTCTGGCCACCTTTGATCAAATGTCTTTTTCTTGGAATGCTGTTAAGCTGTGATCATTGATCCTATTTAACGGAAGGGAAAAAAAAGGCTTTGTATCACCGCTTTCCCTCCTTACTTGATGTGACATAAAATACCAGCACATTAGCACAGGCAAAACAAACGGAGCCTGGCTGATAATGGCCACGCTCATGTATTTATTAAGCAGCCTGGGGAAGGAGGCACCAGGTGCAGAAGAGGACAACGCAGCTCGTTCATCGAATGCCTGCAGCAGCAGCTTCCTGCTACTGAGACATTTCCTTGAAATCCCTCCACAAATCCTGCGCAACCAAAGTGTAAAGCAACCACTTGCCTTGCTCTGATTGCCCACTTGAACTTTTTGAGAAGGTTGCATGTATTTACCATCGATCTACAGTACTGTATTAACAACTGACTTGTGGCGGAAAGACTGCAAAACCTGACTGCAGTACTCATGCAATTCACACACCACTGTGCCTCTATGCCTCGAGAGGGCACATAGGGAGATACAGCAGCATCCCCAGATACAGGAGGTTGTGGGGGTACAGGCAAAATCACCTGATTTAGGAGCTTGTGCTGCCACTGTCAGGGCTGTAGGTAAGGGAGAGATGATTACCTTGACTTCTTGGCTACTCATTCAGATTGGTAAAATCCATTAAAGAACAAAGTGATCCTGATTGTTACAGTCTAGATAGGAGCTGGAATTTGGTCCGCTTTGGCTTCATTACTGGCCACTGCTACAGAGTTTAGCATTGCTGCCTTCATTATCTCTCCACAGCTTCATTTTGCCTGTGCTATGTACACATAACCACAGACAGACCATGAGACTCACAATGAACTCTTGTAATACTGGCTGTCAGGAGCTGACTCGGAGTCAGGATAAACATGCTTCAGTGAGAGGTTGTGTCTATAAATACTGCAAAATTAATTATCTCAAGAAGGGTTCCCCTTCCTCTTAAAATTAGCATGTATACAACCTGATATCTCAATGTAAATACATTGCTCTGATTTTCATCAGCTTCACTTATCAAGCATTGTTGCACTGCTATGGAAGGAAAAGTGTGAATCCTGTACGAAGTCTCTACTATAACAAATACTAAATCTGACATGTGGAAAGTTTTATTGTAGTGTTTTTAAAAGAGTGAAATGAGGGAGAAAAAGTGTTAAGTCTAAAACCAGCAACACACCAAAGGTTACAAGAGAAATGTTTAAAAAGTGTTCCTGTGGGAAATGGAGAAGATAAATGCAGTCTCTCTAGTGACCAAAGCTCCAATGAAAGAGTCCAGGAGAGAAAAGGGGCAGGTAGTTGTAGGAGGGGACACAGGAGCTGATGCCATCCTGGCACCCTGTTTGAGAACAGGAAGGCTTTCCAGAAAAACTGCTCTAGGTAGTTTATGTAATCATCTGTAAAATGCAGGGCAAGAAAGACTCCCCAGGAACACCCAGACCTGCGGACTATGTAAGCCACATCTCACAAGCCAGAAGAGCTCAGAAAAATCCTTGCTAGGGCACTGTTAATAGTTTGAAAGGGGCAGGCAAAAATCTTATTGGTTTTTGCTGCCAGGACCCAGTGAATGAGGGGTGGAGTTTAGGCCCCTGTTGTGAAAAGGGGTCTGGGTGTCAGGTGTCAGGTGTCGGTATTCCACCCGCTTCCCTGCCAGACTCTATAAAAGCCAGGAGGACTGGGGGCTTCTCTCTCTTGCCCTCGTGGTCTCTCTAGCTTCAGTCGGTCTCCTCTCTTCCGCTCTCTGCCTCGCTCCTGCACTCCCCTGCCTGCAGCTCGCCACGTGGAACCAGCCCAGAGGAGAGGCCCAGCTTTTGGCTACCAGCTCACCACGTGGTCTGCAGCATTCCAACTGCACCGAGTGCCAGGGTTTGGACTCTTTTCTTCCCATCGGCTTTGCAGTGAAGGACCTTTCAGCAGCCTGTATCGCTGGTCATCTGAGCTCGGGTTGTATATATTTGTATATATGCATTTTCCCTTTTTCCCCACCTGTTACTCTTTCTCCCTGTGCCATTAAATTTGTTATAGTTTTTAATTTCCAACCTAAGCCTGTTCTTCCTTACTCCCCTTCTAATTTTCGGGGGGGAGTGATAGAAACAAACTCTGTCTGGTTTTGTGGCTTGCCCTGGCCGTTTGCTAAACCAGCACAGAAAATTTGGCGCCTCAACGTGCGGCTCGAGCTAAATTTTTTCTTTGCATTTTAAATTTATCTGAAGGTTGGAAATTGAAAACAAAGTAGTTTTCACCATGCTGTCCCTGCGTGACATAGCCCTGTATGTTTTCCTTCTTGAACATTGTGCAGTGGTTTTTGTTAAGATGGGATATTACCTCTATCTTTCATCTTTGTTGTATTCTGTTGTGAGGTGGGGTAAGGATTTGTTTGAGTGCCTTGGTTGTTTCTTTATGGATCCCCTCAGTGTGGGAGATTCATCTACTCCTCTTTCTGGCGAGCCCATCTTGCCAGAAACTGAAGGCCCTAGGAGTGGCTGGGATCTTTTGTTGTTAGTATTAGTTTGCTTGAATGTCCTGATGGTGGGGGTAGTTATTAAATGCTGTTTCATTATTTGAAACCTGCGCAGGGGAACTGTTATGCTAAGTGATGCTCCGAGCACCCCCCGCAGCCCCTGCCGCTGCTGCCCCGAGGCAGGGAACCGCGCCCCCGGCCGGTCTCAATGTGGCAGCAGCAGAAGCTGCAGCAAGCAGCACCACCCCCTCCTCCCTCACTTGCCCCGAGCCAGTCCTTGTTGCCCCTGTGACCACCGGCAAGAAACATTTAAAGAAATCTGACCGCCCCGTAACTGATGACCCTGACACTGCGACCGAGATGGACGCGGTGCCTGGAACATCGCGAGATGATGATTCAGACCGCGAAGTTGTTGCTCAGTCCATTTCCCTGAAAGAAATCCGGAGTCTGAGACAGGATTTTAGCCATAATGAGGGCGAATCTGTTACTGCCTGGCTGTTGCGATGCTGGGACGCTGGAGCTCACTTTGTGGATCTAGAGAGTACTGCATTCACTCAAGTATGGTTGTCCCTCAAACTGGTGAACTGGACACCCTTTGCAGTGCCCAGTGGTGCTGCACCACTCAGCAGTGGCACAAGGATAACAAGGTGCATACACCCTCGTATTTAACGAAGGAGCCTGGATGAAAGAGGTGTCTTCCAGTGAACACTGCTAGACTGGAGACCCCTTTGGCATGCAATAGGAGGGTGGAAAGAAAGGCTGAATGAATCATGAGCGAGCAGAAAAGGTTGTGGCACACCCCCACACTTTTCCATTTCATCTCTGTAAAGTTCAGCTACGTCCTGGTAGCTACTGGAACCACCATTCAGAGACACAGAAACGAGCACGTCTGAATCAATCAGATTCTGTTTAAGAATTGAGCAAAACCTCGCAGGACAACAGAGGGCAGTGAAGTTGTCATCATTTACACAGAAATAACAAAGAAAGGTGAGTCCGGCAACCTTATCCCAAGCAAATGAATAATCAGTCAAGCTTCATCCAGCACAGTCGCTGGGAGAAAAGGTCAGGAAAAACAGCCAGATTTCTGAGCAGAAAATCTTATCTCCCGCTCATCTCCCAAAGCCTTTCCACATCCTTGGGTGCAAACACACTGCCAGCTTCTGCAGAGAGAGCCTGCCCTGGAGCCCCACAGGAGCAGAGGGGGGGACATGACAAGTGCCACAGGCCAACCTTCGCAGCAAAGGAGCAACTACTGCTTAATCAATGCAAAATGACAGCTTCAAATGCTCGCACAACAATGAAGCATCAGCAAAAGCCAAATGGGAGATGAACAGAAACATGCTCTCACATCCAGAGCCATCTGTCCCTCTTCACTCGTTCCTGTTGTTCTGCAAATTGACCTACTGTTCCAAATCCCAGATTTTCAGAAATAGCACTGGCTGAAGGTATTACCAGGAAAAACGATCAGCATCAGCTAACCAGTGTGACTGAGGAATTCTTTCCAGGAGGCTGAGGCAGAGATGACAGAAGCTGGAAAACCAAAATACCAGAGAGTGGGAAGTGTAGGCCACTTGGATACATAGACAAGAAGCAGCAGGACCAACATTTAACAGTGCAAGCGATGTCCTCTTCTGCCAAAAGCAGGTGAGAAGTTTAACAAAGACCACTGCTGTGTTCTGGTACAAACGATGCATTTCAGAGGACACACAACCATCCCTTCCCTGATCTCCAAATTGGCCTCAGAGTAAAGGAGACCAGAGAACCCGGGAGATTGCTAAAATCTATTACTGAACCAAATAAACAGCTAGTATTCTCCTGTGAACTGAAAATCCCTTCAACTATTCCCAAGCAATTACTGCCTCCCCACCCTGTACAAAGATAAATTTCCTCTCCAAGGTAATTTTTAATATCATAAATAGGCCTGGTAATGGCAACCCTGTTAATTTAATATCCTCAGAGACCTTTACCATCTCTCCCTGTTGAGGTTTTCCACAAAGCACCCATCCTCATTGTTTTTCAGTCTTTTGAGCCTTTAGTTTCCTATTAGATTGGTATGTCTTCATCAGCCTGACTAGTTTTATTGCGTGCTTCAATCGGTGTAAGTGAATAACCCCCTTGCAAGGCTTTTGAGAGGGATTTCCTCCCAGCACTGCCAAAGGAGCCACAACTTGCCACCTGTCCTCCCCCACCTCGGTGCTCCCTCTCCCTTTGAAATAGGGAAAAAGGGAAACTAGGAAACGCAACAGATGGTCTGAAATCCTCTTCCTGCAAAAACCATTGCTACGGCAGCTAGTTTAGGCAATATTTCAAGTATTTCTGCATGTGCCAACAGTGTTATCCATGACTAGGAAAGATGAGGAGATGGCTTGTGAATCTCCCCTATAGGCACACTGTTTGCAACAGCCTAGTCCTCTTGTTGAAGGCTCTCTTCTTTTTCTTACTCTAAATTCAATGAGAAAACTAATCTTCTCCAGATTTAAAGCTGACAGGTGGTACATGCATAATTAAAGATGACCTAACAGAGAATGCTCTCATTTCTGGCATGTTATCAGACACTTAAGCAAAGCAATTATCAGTAGGCAATCTTTTCTGTCAACAGAGATTGGATGAAACATTTTGCCAGTCAGGAAGATATTCTAATGATGATACATATGTATTTGCAAATACTTCACCAATATAACATAGACTTAAATCTCTCTTATCTCAGAGAAATGTCTTCAACACCTGTGGAGGACTACAGTAACCTCTTCTCATGTGTCCATGTTCCCCTGTGCTATTTGCAGGGACTTGCAGTACATACTACGTAGACTCCACCTTGCTCCTACTCATGTCAACCTCTTCCCTCAACCCATCTGCACTCCCTAAAAGTCCTGCCGTTCCTCCTCTCCTAGTCTTACTGTCCTCCCTAGCTTCTGCACCCCTTACACTTGCACTAGCTGGTAGATGGTTGATCTGTGCTCCAGGAAACCCTGTCCTCCTGGTTTTTTTTCCCCAAAGCAAGCAAGACCCCAGAAAACTTGGCCTCCCTCTTTCTCACTCAAAGGCAAACAAAAACCCAACTCCTCCAACAAAACCCAACCCAGCTTCCCCTAAACACCCTCTTCTTTACCTACACGTAGCAGCCACCTGCAGCATATCAGGTGTTGGGTGCTTCGTTGCTCTTTTTCTCCTGGTTACAGCTAATTTGTGACATGAACACCCGTGGGGAGGAATTACGGATCTCATACGTCACGATGGACCGTGCCTGTTGTGAACAGCCATGTCTTACTCACTTATCGTGGACCATGAGCTGAACACCCTTTCCCTTGGAGCTGTGAAGGTGGAAGAGGCAAGTGGCCTTGCTCTCCTCAGCTTATAGAGGGGGAAAGTGCAAGCAAAGATTGATTGGGAATTTTATGTGGAATCAACCCAGAAGTCTATGCTAGAACTAGGAACATCTTCCCCGCTTTTTGGTTGAACAAGCAGATGGCACTGCCTCTCAAAATAGCAATGTCACCCATGCAGTTTGAAAGAGGCAGAAACTTTTTAACCTAAACTCTTAAAATGCTTCCTTCAAGCAGTGTTTTGCAATGAATCCAGAAAGCATTCTGTGCCTTTTTTAATTTTTTTCTTTCCTTTCTCCCAAGAAGGGATTTTTAAAAAAACATCTTTTGGGGAAGAAAAACAGGGAGAACAAAAAATAACTAGCAAAAGGAAAGCCTAAAAAGGTGAGTGGTTTTCTTGATTTTGGGGGAATAAGGATTGGGAGAAGTACTATAAACTGCAATTACATACACACACAGGACTGCACTTTACCTTACGAAAGAGCTGCTCTTAGGGTATAAAATTGCTTTAATATTGCACTAAGACAAGTGTTCAAAAAAAAAAAAAGGCTTATGATAATGGATTTTCAAAGCAAAAGTAAAGCTGCTTTTCCCTGAGAACAGGGCTTTAGAGAAGAGAAACTTCACAATGCCAGTGGTGTGCGTTTGCTGCATTTCACAAGATCTCTCATTATTCAAATTCCAATGTATTTATGTCATACATGGATAAACGATCTTATTGTTCAGAACATGTCTTTATATGAACATCTCTGCTGTTAGAACTAGCGTTATTTTGTCTTTTTTTTTTCTCTCTCCTTACCAAGCCAGAACAAAAGTCTCTTTTAGTGCAGTTTTGGGAACTTCATGCAAATGGCAGCTTTTACACATCAATCGTCAGTTTAATAACACTAATGACAAGAGGGGAATTAATGGTAATGGGCTGACTTTTTGGCAAGGAAATCAGAGTTTATAGAGAAGTTTCTGCTATGTCAAACTTCACAGCCCTGTGTTATCAAGAGCACTAGCAGTGAGAATTAAGATTAAACCACTGACTCGTTAGCAAGCTGGGCTTACTGAACCACAACTTTCCTGCACAAAGACTGATTATTTAGAAATTCATTGTACAAGATAGGAAGAGATAGCGATAGTCTTCTAGGGCAGCAGGGAGCCATTTACACAACAAAATACATTTGCCAGGGGTTACAGATCTGACTGAGCAGGCTCAATATCTCTCAGTTAAAGCAATACCAGTTAGTCTCTCAGCCTTCCCTAAGGCGTAGAGTTTGGTCATTGCTGCTTCTGCTCTACCCTGCTCTTGCAGACATGGCACTTTGGAGCATTGGAAGTCCAGCCTTGCATCCACTGCTCCCATGAGTGACCCTGGTGACTTCACAGGTGCTGGTTATAGGCGTTTGTGCCACAGGACCAGCGTGGGAAGAGGAAAACATGGCATCATATGGATAGCTAGAGTAGCAAGAACAAATGGGTCTTCTGTGGATTGATGGATGACTACAAAGAGCCACATTTTGAAAATATGGCTCAATCACGACCACAGGAATGAAACTGAAAATAAGAAAAAGCATTTGCTTTCCCAACATGCAAAAAAAAATATAAATGTGTCAAAATGCCAGCTTTTGAGACAAAACACCACAGGACAAGTGAGCAATGGCAGATTTTTAGTAATACTACACACTGGTGCTAAAACAGGCATAGTAGTTTCCCATGGCAATGATAGTCTAAGGACAAACTTTAAATCTCTTACATCTTAACTCCCCTTTTTATACAGACAGACAGACAGACACAGTTCTACACCCTGGGCCACTGCAGCCTAGTTCTAATGTGGGAAGTATAGATACTGATTACACTTTGCTTTCTCCCACTCACCTTTGGCTGTGATCAGACCTGCTAATAAATTGCTCTACGATTGAATCCCATCCCACTTAGAACATCTTCTTTTCCATGGATGCCCCGCTGCTTTTTCATGCTGCCTGTAGGTTTCCTGCTGGTTTCCTGCTATGGGCTCTAAGAGCTAAATCCTGCATCCTGAGGAGGACAGGCCATTTCCATGAACACATCTGAACCGCAACCTTCCCAGAGTCAGTGCCCTTCAGTTTGGCCATATTTCCTGGTTAATGCCCCACAGCTTGAAATGGTATAGCCAGGTATTGAAGCCTACTCTAAGGACTGCTAATTTAACTGTGCTACATGTCCCTGCTCCAGCTATGTGTGGACTTTGCTGAGAATCAAGTTTTGGAGAGGAGAAACGAAGCCCGCACCCTTATAATCATTTACAGCATGCACTTTCAGTGATGCTTTTAATGAGCAGGCAAGTGGAAAAATATGTTTTTAAGCAGTACAAAGTCTGCTGAAGCTTTTACAAGAAGCCCCAAGGCTTATTATGTGCTGCAGGAATGAAACATAGCACCTATGGGGGAGAAGCCATTTCATCACTGAATGGCAGTTTAGGAGAACTGTGGAAGCTGGGCTGTCTCACCCACGAGTAGACTAGGAAACGACAGGAGCTTGTAGGTGTTGCCTCTCTGTAAGGTCAGAGACAGAGAAGCAGTTAAGCCCTGTCTCTGAGGTACCACCCCTGTGAGCGGGTAACAGGTCATTACAGAGAAAAAAAAAAGTGAGAAATTACTATTCCACTCAACACCATCCCTGTGGCTGGGGGAAGCAAGGCGGTGTTAGCAGAGAGTCTGGGTGGGCCACGAGCAAACCAGTGTGAGGAACAGTCTGATGCGTCAGCGCATGCATGCTGAAAGGTCTGAAGTCTCTGGATCTTTGCTGCACTGTCACCATGACATCATGCTCCTAGCTGCCCGCATCACGGACCTTGACATGCTGTCTTGAGTGCCTCTAAATGAGACCATAAAGTTTGTGTCCTGTGATCTGCTGCTGCTTACCACAATCCAGCCCCAGACACTGCTAGAGAGAACAGTAACAACCTTCCTCTCCCCCATAAACCTATGCTAGAATTACCCCATAACCAAAGTCCAGCCCAAAAAGCAAGTCCTCAGCCAAATGAAGCAATGCACAGAGATCACTGCTTGAGCTGGGAACACATGACAAGATTTTTCCCAAGTCTGAAAGAGTCCCAGCTCCTATTGAAAAAAATGGGAGCTGTGCGTGCTCAACCTTATGCTGCAGGCTAGCATCCACTCTGAACACCACCTCAAAAAATACTATTGTTTCATCAATACATTTGTAATTCAACAAAAAAAAAAAAAACAAAAACCCCCAAACATCAGAGGAGCTTTGCATGGTAAACATCAGAAAAACACTGCTTTCCAACCCTGCAGCCAGTTGTTCTATAATATCTTCTGCTTTGTGCTGACAACCTTTTTTCCCTCCAATCATTCAGGCACAGTGCCTTCAGGTCTGTCTAAGTAATGTAATTTACTGGAGTGGAATTCCCTTGATACCTTCTGCAGCACTCAGTGACAGTATCATTTATACTCTACACTGCCACGCCATGACACTGATACATTGGCTTTCATCCCTCATTCAGCACAGAGGGTGCAATTTCACCTTCCATTGTGCCCTTTTGCAGACTGCGCGTACAAATTCCCTCCATTCATTCCTAATTACAAACCTCTGCTGAAATACTCTCATTAGATTTATATTTCTCACTCCAAAGTGTCAATCTTATTTGAAAATTCCCATTTTCCAAAAGATTCATCCATTAGCATCAACCTCCTAAGCATTCCTTAACCGAGTGCATTAGAAGGGAAGCTGGCAGAGAGCAGAGGCACACTTAAAATACACCATTACAGCAAATCTCCATTGCTAATGTTTTTGCATTATCTGAGCAACGCAATAAGGAGCCTGCGACCAGCCACCTCTGTTCCTCCAGCAAGTGACAGGCGTAACCAGCAGCCGACTGCGATGTGCGGTGCTGCTCCCACCGCGAGGCTGCACCATGTCCCCAGGCACCCCCGGGGTGCGTGGGAGGGGATCACTGGCTGACAGGGATCTGCTGCCACCATCTCACAGGACCTCCCGTACATCACGGGGAGAAGCGACAGCCGAGGTGGCTCTGTAAAAGACTGCAGAATCTGAGAGCCATAGAGCAAGTTTATGACAACTGTAAAAGTGCCTGAGTGCAGCTTGTTTGCTGTGGTAAAGTTAAAAAAAACTAGCTGGGGGTTTCCTGAGGTAGCAGATCTTCTGCTATGCAACCCAGCAGGTCGTTAGAGCTCTTCAGCTGAAAATCTCAACTGCATTGCTTCAGTCACTTATACTAATCCTAATTTAGTGCCCTCATGCAGGACTGTTCCACTTAGACCTCGTATAGAAAACACAACTCCACAGACTCCACGGAGCAGCTCTGCAAGTGGTTAAAAGAATCAAAAAGAGCTGTCTACCTCCTCAAGAGAAAGCTAAACACCTTAAAAACCTCATCACCATACAAGGGAAAAAATGAAGAGCCCGTACTGATAGTTGCACAACGCGCCCTATGTGCCATCTCTAAAAATAGCCCCTGTGGCGATACCCCTGGAAGAGACCAGCATGCCTCATCCAGCTGGAAAGTGCAGCAGTGGCGCGTGAGTGCCATCGTCTCATGACGCACTCTCTCCTGCCACTATCTTCTATGCCATCAGGTCTGAACTCATCTGCATCAGGTGCAGCAGTAGAAAGAAGAGGGAGAGGAGAAAAAACCCCACCTCTACAAATGTACCAAAAAGGGAAAATTTCACAGAAAAAATGACAACAAATGTTTACGCTGCTTGTCAGCATCTGGTCATCTACAGGACTGAGACACGTAGATGATTGTAACAGATGTAATTTAATTCCCTGCAGCAACCACCACTGTGGAAACTAATTATTGCTGAAGTTTTGCCCATTCCCATCTGAAATATTTAAAACCTTGATTACTGCATTAGCTCTCTTGCCTTTTGTACTTTGTATCAAGGCAGGAAGCCGGACAACGGGTGTGCACAGATATAAAAGCAGAAAATGCATGTTTAAGTAAAAAGACAAATGTAAGGCAGCAATGACAGGCACCGAGCTCTCCTAAGAAGAGGGGGAGGGTTGCACCAAGCTAATTTAAAGGGACTTTGTATTGCATAATAAAAGACTCACCACTGACAGCATGGCTATTCCACGGAACAAGTGTGTTTGCCTCTCGTTGCCCTCAGCACCCTACATCCTCCGCGCCACGCGGCATTACTCAGAGCGAAAACCTATTGTCTTACGCAGCCCAATTCTCAAGAGCAACACCTCTGCCAAGCCTGGAAAACCTGGAAAGGTCACAAAGCGACAAGAAAGCGGTGAAGCTCAAGCTGCCACGCAGCAGAAAGCAAGTTTTCAGCCTCTACATTTGGTTGTGCGGCTCTTGGATAGATGCTCTCCCTACTCATTCATCGCAAAAATGACATCAAACTGAGAAGCTTGACATGCACAGGCACACTCATTCTCTGGAAATGCCACAGCTACTTAATGACTGAAGCTGGGACAGCACCAAACCTTACACCACGAAGTTACAAATTTCCCTGCAGACGCTGACAACATCTCTCTTTAATGTTTCTCTTGGCCACGAGCTGACGTATCAATTAACGTGGTCAGAACAGATTTAGTAGCTTAAGGTATTGCAACTAATTTAGCGGATTCCTAACTGGTGCAACTATCTAGAAAAGTTACCAAGACAGCATATTTCAATACCATCACCATAATAACCAAACCAAAAGGATTTTACATACCAAAAGTTAACCCTGAGAATTTGTTTCTTGATGCTCAGCGTATTTGTATAATTTCTTTTTTATTCTTTTTTTTTTTTTTTCCCATTTTTTCTTGCCAGGAGATGAAGTTCTGGATCTACAGTTCAAGTTACACCAGTGAAGTTTTGGTGGGCTGATTTTTAAGATCTTTCAGTCCTCTCCAAAGCTGCCTTTTCCAGAGAGCAGAACAATTTTGCTTCCAAAATTCTTTCATCGCCACCTCTTACTCATGCACTAAGCCTAACTCCTTTTTTTTTTTTTCAAATAAGAAGTTGATGAATTAACATAGCTAGACCACACCACAAGTAAACTCTGCTTCTCCTTCCAACATAGACCTGTTTAAAAGCATTTGAGACTAGGACTCACCAGACAGAGCTGAAGCTGCAGGCGAGCCAGTCATGAGAGCTAAGAGAAGGATTATGCTTGCTCTACAAATTCTGAAGCATTTGAATCTTATTTTTAGTTGTACACAAAGGGCAATAAATGGAAAATCTTATTGTAACCACCGCTTTTTCATGGCCACCCACACTTCCAACACCTACTGCAAAAGTATATAAATGCAAAAACCCCAGAACTCATGGCTCATCTGAACAAGGGATGCAAACTAGGTAATTGCTGTTACTTTTTTTCCAGTTCATATTTAGATTGTCATTAAGGACAGATATTAGCATGCAGTGCGTATCTACTGTCTGGGATCCTGCCAGATTTCCATAAATTTAATTAATTTTTTTCTCAGTTACCTGGTAGAGTTTTTCTCTACGCTAGCTGACCACTGACCATTTTTTAAATGATGAAATGGAGGTAGTGCCTCTCCCTAACTCTCAGTTTTTCCCCCCACAGACCAGACTACTGAGGTACGAGGAGTTAATGCTTCACTTACCTGTGAGAAATTATGCTGAATACTCTACCCAGAAACTGGCAATTAAAAAAAAATCCCTTTACACTCATAATAGTAGAAGAACTTCAAACAAATTGCTGTCAAGGATGATTTCATTGTGTTTAAATCCACTTTACTTCAAGTTGCTTTGCAAATTACTCTAATTTTACACCTAAAACTCCCAGGTCTACTACAATGCCAGTTTACTCTCCTGTCTGTCCTATGCCTGATTCTTTCCACTTACCGAAAGCAACATAAGCATGAACCTAATTATCATCTGAAAACCTGCAGAAAGCTAACTCAATTAGCTGAGTTAAAAAAAGAAAAAAGGTCCTCCTTAAGACCAGACTCAATGAGAATATAGGTGATGCCATGTCTGGGGATGGGGAAAGAAGAGTGAATGTTCTCATGTCATTAATTACCTTGCTGTCTCTGAAAATGCAAGTTATTATAGCCAGAAAAGTACCCACTACAACACTTGTACTTCTCACCTCTTTGCAAATCGTAACAGGAAACACGTCCCATAAACTACCAATAAATATTTAACAAAATAATCTAAGGCAAAGTGACATCTCTGGAAAAATGTTCCTTTACCTGCACTTGCTCATTAATTGCCTGCTAGACCCAATGGCCCATCTCCTTCCTGCAGCCACCAGTGAGCCGAGGGCAGAGCTGGCCGCTCTCTACGCCCGCCGCTGGAATCAGGTGTGCGCTTTTCTGGTGAGGATTTAGGTCGTAGGACCTGTGTGCTGAAAGTGGCAGAAGCGCAGGTATCTAAGTGTTATGAAAATAAATGGGTCATACACCACCGAACTAACAACCACACCACCCCCAAGCCGGGCACTGAATGACTGTGCAGGGCTCTGCCAGAGGGAGAGGATAGGTTGAACCACCAGTGAAAGCAAAACTGATGTGGTGAGATGGATTTTACTTTTCACTGGTTTGGGTTACAGAGAAAGTTGATCTTGCTGTCACCATCTTTCAGTCTTTTTGGTAAAAAAATAATACAGCAAGGCGTGGGCAGGCAGCGTGTCCTGCAGAGAAGGGCCGGCATCTTGCCCCCCCGGGAAGGGGAAGTGATGCTGGCCCCCGGTGGAAGGAGGGAGGGCTATGAGTCAGTCCCTGGGGCTGACACGCACACGCACCAGGGCTGTCACCTGCCACTGCAAAAAATTAGAAGTCCTCGCCACAACACGGTGACCACGTGGGAAACGCCGAGTAAACAGATCAATGACACCGCGTGCCCACGCGGCCCATGGCGCCGCTGGGGTGATGAACAAATAAACCTGTGGTCGATGTCAGCAAAGGGGAGAGGTGCCAGAATCATTTGGTTTCGTATGGCGTGCCATACTGCAACAAACATCACCGTCCTCCTACGTCAAACCAGCTAAACAAACACAGATAAACACACGCAGGATGCTCCTCCTGGCCATACCGCCCGTGGTCACTGCGTGTCCCTGGGTGGGGGTGCCGCTGGCATGGGGCTCTTGGTCAGGTGCATCCAGAGAGGGATCTCAGCTCATTCACCACACAGAGTCGCTCTGCGTGAAGCTGCACCAGGACTTCTCAGATCATACTGAAAACATTTGTCTACATATTTTTTTAAATATAGTTTTATATATTACTATTTTATATATAAATATAAATATGTATTTTATTTATATATATACACATGAGTACATATAAATAAAAATATATTTAATCAAGAGATATATTTGTAGCCAACACTTATCAGAAGCCATCCCCAGCCACCCAGTCTGGGGGTGCAGCCTGCCTTGGGTACAGTGGCATTGGCAGTGCTGGGGAGCCCCTGATCATGCTGAGGGACCGACCCAGTACAGGCAGTGGTCAATGACTTTATGTATTCTCAACAGGTGGGCAGCAGGAGTAACCAAATTGTAGGAAAATGCTTTTTTGGCCATTGTGAGTGTGACACGTGGGACAGAATGCCAATGCCACAGGAGGCTGTGAAAGTCCTCAGAGCAGGAGATGCTCTACGTGATGGTACACAAGGCGTAGAACCCTGCTATGTCAATATCATAAAATGGGTAAGAAAATGCCTTCTTCCCCATAAAATTGGCACTCCAACAGGAAAACATACCAGAAAAATCATAAAATCCATATATGGTCACATCTTGCATCAAAATCCTGTAGGACAAAACCACCCACGTCCTCAGCCATGGCCGTGGCACTCGGTAAGTGGGTTTGGTACTGAGAGCTTGGAGTGTTTGGTAAGTCACTGTTCGAAGGGATGAGACTCTGCCTTCAGAAATCTGATTTCCTTCTTAATCCAGTAAAGATACCTGACCTTTCAGTGCAGATTTTAAAAAGATACATTTTTCCCAGGCTATGGTGGTAGGCGGGTGACAGACATCTAACCACTAAAATCTTCATCTTAAAATTTTACATTATTTACATCTGCCTACAGATGGTCGTAGGACAGATTTCAAGAAATCTTTTTTAAAAAATTTTGAAATATTCTGAAGAACTCATACCTAGCAAATATGAAATTTGTGTGCAGAGGTTTCCGATTTTCAAGTTGCTTTTTTTCGTGTAAACAAAGTGCTTAAAAGGCTCTTGCTGAATTCTCAACACTGAATAAGCAGTACAAACTAGGACAATTATTAGATGCAGAATGCCATTGATTGGGATGTTGGTTTTGCCCTTTTTAAAGGAAAAGACACAGGGGTAAAACAAAGCAACAAATGTGAGCAGAGTGTGGAAATTGCTAGGAATCGCTGCCCATCTCTGCTGGGGTGCCAGCAGCCCTGCCCCAGCATCTGCTCCAAGGCATGGCCACATCCTCAGCACCTGAGCAAAGCCCTGTTCCTATGCTGCCATCAGCGATTGTTTGGGATAATGAACTGGTAGTCGCTCAGCAAATAGCACAGTTCTCCTTAATTCCTGTACTCCCTCATTATAACACACACGGTCTAACCTGCCCAGGATTAATTCCCAGGGAACCTGAAGAAATGTTGTTTTTCTCAATCTTGGCGCATGCACCCTAACATGGTTCTGCAATCTGCTCTGTCAGAAAAAGGAAGATACCTTCTGCTTTGAACTAAAACATCTATATGTATCATTTTTATGGAGATCACATCAATCAGTATCCTAGTAGTATTATAAAAACTAAATAACAAATGGAAGGAGCAGGAAGGTATACTTGTTTACGAAATACACTGCAGCCTGGGAAAAGCAAGAAGAATACAGATATTACAGCTGGGTCAAGCTTGTGCAACTGCTCTTTCCAACAGGGCTAATTAACAAGGGAAAGTTTGCTTCTTTCAGTGAGAATTGCTATAACAAGGTAATTGTTACAAGCAGAGTTTGTTATCAAAAAAAGCCAGACATCAGGAAACACTAACAAATTAAGTAAGCAACCAGCAGCTTGCCCTCGCATCTACCTCTGTCGGCGCAGGTCCGCATGCACAATGGGTGCAACCCCAGGCAACAACCTGAGAGGTGATACACGTGTTTTCTACGAGTTAGAGCACATTGTATGTTTTACTAGTTTGGCATATCTCAAGCACACAACCATAGTGAAAAAAAACCCCACAAAAAACTAAGGAAAGCACATATTTGACAACGGCTCCTAGACTATTATGCTGATTTTCAAGTTTATTTGGCTCTCAGACATGATTTCACTGTTGGAAATTGAGATTTCTGAATATTTCCAGCACAAGAAGCAGCAGGACAAAACTTCCTATGCATTTCTTGGCATGAGAGAGGGGTTTTTTCCACTTATGTCCATTCAGTTTCTGGCTCCTTTTTCAAGTCCCCTAAGAAGGATGCCATTTTAAAAGTTACTTCCTCTGAAAGGGTTTTTAATAGTGAATTTGCAAGATGCCTAATGATAAGCCTTTCAAGTACCATGAGAAAAGCCTGCAAAAAAATTGTGAATAACGCTTCCAAACCTCACGGGAATGGTGCTAAGAAGGACTAATGAATGTGTTGTTTATGCATGCTGAGCTGTTACAACTCATATTTTCAAGTTTTCTTCCCTTAAGACAAGCACTAGAGTAAGTTTCCAGCCAGATGCAAAATTCTCCTGTAGTCAGATGATTCCTGCTATTGGGGGTTTGATTAATAACTGCACATTATATTGCCAAGCCCACAATGAAATGGCAACATTCTCCCTTTTTTGGAAAACAAAATCAAACCAACACCTTGTAAGGCCTTTTTGGCAGCAATTTCTGTTACTACCCAGCCTTTCTCCATTCCCTATTACTTCACTATTATTTTTGCTGATATTCATGACACCAGAAAAAAATTTCTCCTCTTTAAAAACTGAACTTCCATATGCATTAAAAAGCTCTGTCATCCTTTTGCAATAGACTTTTCTTGTTTTAAATGATACTTTTAGCATCACATAAGCAAATAAAGTAACTCAAATGGAGGTATATTTCTAATATAAACCCTCCAGTTCCAAAATATTCCTATTTTTTTGGAAGTAGTATAACAAATCTGTTTCTAAGATTAAAACTGGTGTTAGTAAGCATTCAAGAAAAACTGACCATCATCAAGTGCTGTGGTCAGCTTCATTGCCCTGTCCCAATCAATCATTAAACTGTGTCGTACGAATTTACTACAACAGCGTATGAACAAGGGCAGGAACATACACAGCAGTATGCTGTGAACCACAACCTTGTATTAGCTCAGGAAGCCTTTTGCCAAGCTGCTTTATATCATTATCTGAAAGATAAAAACCTCCTAAAAACTGAGGAGATCAGAAGGGGTCTGCAGCGCCCTCCATCTCCTTTGTTCTTAGCAGATCTGTGCATGGCTTCCTTTTATAGCCAGATGGAGCAGCTAACTTTACCTGGAAGAAGCTGGAGGTAGCAACGAAGATACTACTGATGCTTAAAGAGCCTTTTGGGGCAGCAGGCTCAAAGCAGTGTCAGGTCTCTTCTAAGGGAAGTAAGTATTCTGGAAACCCCAAAGGAGGAGGATATGAGTTTTATGATGGGAAAAATACTGGGATACCTGCAGTCCTGCTGAGCAAGGGATGACCTCCAAACTCGCATGGAGCACGTGCAGCATTGGTACACCACATCGAGGTAAGTGTACACATGCTTACCCAGTTGTGGAGAAAAATGAAACGTAATTAGGGGGATGAGGTGAAGAGAAGCTATTTCAGTACTTCTCGCTATGGTCTACTATGGTAGTGGAACACTTAGAAAAGCCTTAAAAATGACAATCACCATTTAGGTTAAAAAAGCAAGTAACTACTTCAATAGCAATTTATTCACCACCTAATGTTAGCTGTTGAATTACAGGTTTTACAGTATTTTTCTAAAGTACGATGTTTACTGCCTCCACCTTGCCTCCCCAAGACCCCCTTTTTTTTCTTTTCCTCCTCTTTAAATAGAAAGAAATTTGAATCACGACTTACATGTAACTTTTCTAGGTCCTGTGCTGGCTAAAATGTTCTCAAGATGCAGGGAACAGGATCAATGGAGAAATTAAGAGGCTGCAGCAATCCATTAAGAAGTGGCCCTCCAAAGCTTTGTAGGGCAATGATCTGGCAACTCAGTTGATAGCAACCTAAAATAAAATAAAGGCAGGCATTAAAAAAATCCAAGCACTGAATCTTCACAAAGTCCCACTTGTTTTTTTTTCTCCTTCTAATTATAACAAAAGTTTGGGGGCCTTTTTCTAAAAAACACAAGGTCTTAATGTCAAATATGACAACTACATTATGCCCATTGCAGACCTCCTCTTACCTTTAAACTGTAGACACCTTACAACAGAGACTATGTTTTATTTTATTCATATAGCACTCAGACATATAAGATTCCTGGGAAGAATTACTGAACACATAAACTAACACTTCTGTAATTATTCTACTAGATCATACTGCAGGTATGTGCACACTCATGCACACATACTAAGACATTCTCTGCTGTGCGGGTGGTAAGACACTGGAACAGGTTGCCCAGAGAAGCTGTGGCTGCCCACTCCCTGGCAGTGTTCAAGGCCAGGCTGGATGGGGCTTGGAGCAACCTGGTCTGGTGGGAGGTGTCTCTGCCCATGGCAGGGGGGGTTAGACCAGATGAGTTTTAAAAGTTCCTCCCAACCCAAACGTTCTGCGGTTCTATGAAACTGTGTATCACACCAGAAAGGTGTTCCAAACAATCTAACAGACTTTAAATAACCATTAATACTGGGTTTTGTCAAAGCTTCACTTTGATTTTATCACTGAATTTAAGCTAGGAGTATCCAATTTGTTCCTTTGTTTCTGTTTTATTCTGGGGAGCTTCAGAGAAGAAACAACATCAGCGTAGCTCAGTGCCCTCAGGTTAATGCAATGTGTGTCCTACTCCTCCATCCACCTTAAAGTAAAGCTACTTATCACACGTGTGGAAATAAAATTGGAGAGGGAGTAAAATGATCATGTGCCCACAGTAAATTCATCATGCTGCCACCACCGTGCAAGGGGCCCAGGGCTCAGTCCCTGGTGGGGAGGCATGTTAGGACGAGGAGGGCTGCTGAGAGCTGAGCTGCAGCTGGGGGGTTGGAAGAAGTGCTGAACCCCTCAGCACCTGAGTCCTGGCATCACCACACAGTCCAGATCCCACTCAATGCCCAGTCCCAGCTGACTCTGAAAAGGCTTCTCCCATCTATCAAGAAAGCGGTCACGCTCTGTAGTGGTTGGGCAGGAGGGTGGGAAGGAAATACTTGTGGAAGGAGAAATAATTAGTTTTGAGTTACAGGAATTTTCAAGTTGAAGTTTTCAAGTTGCCAGTGTCCTACACTTTACTGTTTTCCTTGAAAAAACATTTGAATACTTAACTACTATTTACTTGAATAAAATTGGCGATTGGGAGTAGAAAGGAAGATGATTTTCTTTTGAACAGAAAGGGACAGCGGCAGTACAAGCAGTGGCATGTATCTATCTTCCTAGGACGATGGGGGAGATAATATGGCATATAATGGGACAAATAACAACAGCAGCAATTTAGGTTTTTATTAAAAGGAGTATTATTTTTCCTGAAACTTGCAAAATGAACTTTTCAGGAAAAACTTCTGGTTTCTCAAGAAATGTTTACCGACCCCATAAAACAGTAAAAAAATCACAGATTTACACAGTAATACATAGTGCAAATGAAAGAGGTTTGGTTGTTGTTTTTTATAAGTATGCAGTTCCTGGTAGAAAATGTTCAGTACTTTCTGAGCACATATGCTACAGCATTTTACTCCAAGCCTTGTAGAGCCACTTATGAAAAGTAGGTTATTGCTCCTGGATGGCACCCTCCTGGCTGATTTACCAACAGATGCTCAAAATACTGCTACCTTTAAGGATTGCTTACAGGGAACTTGAAAAGAATCCTGAGGCTACATGAAGAATGCAATGCTCGCTTCCCTTCACTTTGTGTAATTTTCTCCAACTGGGCATAACATTTGTTGACAGACTGTAAGAGGACCAATATTTATGGCCACAAATATACATTAACTAAATTGCCTATAAAACTAAAAATATAAACTCCAAATCTGTTCAGTCATAAATCACTGGTAGAACAAAAATAACTGTTGCTTATTCAATGGCTAAAGGAATAAAACCAGGGAAGCCTCTGTTTTCTCAAGGACAAGTTAGTTTTCTGAGCTAAAATTGTACTTGCCACAGCATATCAGAAGGAAAGGAGAAGAAACAGAAGTAGGGAACAAGGAAACAAGAAAAAAAAAGGAGTGGGGAAGACTTGCAGCGCCGTGCATTTCTGAGAAGGTGTGATTGATGTTCACTGCTGTAGAAAGCATGAGGCTGCATCCCTAACATTTCATTCCCTTTTACAAATGTCTCACTCTGTAGCTTGCCCCATGTTCCTTAGATATTCTTGCCCTACGCAGGATGATCCAGCCAGCATCAGGTTTTACACATGATCTAAAACATGAAAGCAGGAATCTCTCTGCCCTGCGGTCAGCTTAGGGTAGATTGAAACCTAACCCCCTGCCTACGCTCAACATGAGGGTTTCTTCATGCTTTCCATTCAAGAAAAGAATTTTCTTTCTGAAAGAGGCAAATTATTAAAAGCAAAACTGTTGCTACGGCTGTAAACTTACAAGGAATACAAGAAATCTGAGCTTATACAAAATGAAGAGCCAATGGTGCATCTACTGAAGACATGTTTCAGCTTTTTAACATGCTGACCAGCCAGGTTTATGGCATGGGAAGAGCTGAACCTTAGGCAGGGGAAGATGCACTCTCTACTCCAAGGCTTGCTCATGTCAAGGTCTCAGCTTTCAGCACAGATCTGCACATGTTGGTCATCAGTTATAGGATCCCGAGAGGCCACAAAATCATTGTTCAATGTCAACTTGAAGACCCAGCTCCTGGAGTCACGGGAGGTGCAAGGAAACTTTATTTTAAAAAGAAGCATCTGCCTTCACAGCTGCATAGAAAGCTAGAAAAATAACAATACTTCAAACCAGACATTATAAGCTTTTTTTAAAAAACTTACTTTGTTTAACAACCTCTTGTACATTTTTGAAACAGGTTACTTTATTTTCCCCTTTCTGAGGGCTTCCAGTACTATTGGTGGCTCAAGTTCGCATAGAAGAATGCAAATGTAAAGGAAGACACACCAGACACCACGACTGGCAGAAGAAAGCATTTATTTCAAGAAAACACCTTCCAGCTTGGTTTTCTGTTATATGGAGGGTGCGTCTCAAAGACAGGTTTTGTTGTTAATGTAAAATAATGAGAGCTTTGATGCTTAAGTGGAGGAAAACTGTTAAGTTATTCAGTTTGTAATGAACAAACCAGGAAAGATGATTGGAGAAAAGCATGATAAGTGTACCTGGGTATTACTCTGGCTAGCACAAAAAATGTTTCAAACACAGCAAGTTGTGCAATGATGCTCAAGAAAACCAGAGAAGTTGGGTGGACAATGAGGGAGGTGAGCAACAAATACACAGTGGGGTTAGCAAACAGAGTAATGTTCATGATGGGCACATAAAATTAGGGCTAAGTAAAATGAACCCACATGACAAGACAAATTGGTGAGCTTCTCACAGACATGAGAAAAAAAATACTTAAGGAAGGCTGTGCACCAGAAAGCAGGAAGAAGTGAGCACAGTTGTGCAAACAAAGCTGATGTTTTCTGAAGCAATGCCTCACTTGGTGGAGTGCAACACTTCTTACACAAACATGTGCAGAAATTCATCTCACTAAAGTCAAGGATCCCAGTTTATTGCATGTAAAACAATCATAGATTAGCAAACATGTTTTCTTTATGTTTGGCGTGTTTTTGAGTGAAGCTGAAGAGTATCTTTCTGCTTGAAACAGTTTCATTGGAACATCTGTAGCTTGCAACTGCTTGAAGGATTGCCTGAGGCTGAGAAGGCATTTGCAATGCTCCTGACATCTAGTGCAGGATCTCTCCCTGAAATCTGAAAATTAAACCCAAGATGATATTGGTATCTATGTCAGAAAAGATGGCTTGGCTTCATGGCCTGGCTTCACTATCAGTGCATTTAATTTCCTCCTAATAACCTGCTCATTTCTTCCAAAGAGAAAGAACACGCTCATCCATCACTCCTGCTTGTGCTCACGTTCATCATCTGGCCAGGGGTGGCCAAAACCAGAAGTATGAAGGCCATAGCAAGCTTCTTTGTGGTGCCCAGAGGCAAGATGCAGAAGACCACCCCAACAAAGTAAGCGTGGACCAGAAGCAGGGAGGCACCCAGCCAGGACTGCGTGGACAGGCTCTGCGGCGTGTCCCTGTCTGGGTGAGCTGTGTCCACAGTCAGCAGAGATGAGATTGAGCTGTTTGTTCAGATAATGTCAAAACCACGTGAAGAATCTGTCTGGCTAGAAACCACAACTGAAATTATCAGGAGAAGCAGCAAGATAACCCCTCTGACTGACTGAAGGGCAAGGCAGCTGCTGTTGCCCTGTGCTGGCCAGGGAAGTGCTCCAGGGTCTGCAAACTGGATTTTCCCCAGCTACACTCAACAGCAACAACTGGGCTTAAACGGAAAACCCTCAGAGGAGCTGGGGGATGTGCGTGGGGGAAACTTTCCACCCCCTCTTGTCCTCAAGTTGCAGTTAACTCTGTGACACATCAAATAGGTTGGGCTAGGAGAGGCAGGAGACTGCAGTTCAAGAGCATCACCACAGGAACTTGTAAATCTGTTTATGTAAAATCTAAATGACTTTATCACTGGAATATACTTGACTTAAAATAAAGCCACCGTTGAAAATATTTTATCTTGGTGGTATGACTCATGAAAGAATGGTCAGGTGTAAGAGGAAAGTTAATATACGCTGTGAGCAAGGCAATGACGTTATCAAGTGACACAAGATGAACATTTATGCTCCACACAGTAAAACCAACACACAGCAACAGTCACAGTCTAATACTTTGTGTCAGAGCCAATGAAAATTCAGATCTCTAGTTTATTTCTCCTCAAGGAGAAATACATAGCAAATAAAACTAACACTAGAGGCAATATAGGCCCATTGATGAATGAGGTGGGTGCCCTAGAGACAGAGGATATAAAGAAGGCAGAGATGCTACAGGCTGCCCAGAGAGGTTGTGGAGTCTCCTTCACTGGAGACATTCAAAACCCGCCTGGATGCGTTCCTGTATGATGTACTCTAGATGACCCTGCTCTGGCAGGGGGGGTGGACTAGATGATCTTTCGAGGTCCCTTCCAACCCCTTAGATTCTGTGATTCTGTGTGATTCTGTGAAGGAAACAGGAAAAAATAAGACAGTTCAGTGATGAGTATGAAATCACTGTCCTGGAGCTTGGCATCTTGGAAGACAACACTGGATTAGCCAGCACTGGGTCTCTCGGGTAAGGATGCTTTCCAGGGTGACGCAAAATGACGCAGCTCACTGAGTTTATGCTCCAGGACTCCTGGAGCACGTGAACCACAAGAATGCATGCCTGCCCTGCCAAAAGGATGTTCCTGCATTGAATGATTATCACAGTCAGAATTTTACTGCAGATTTCTTTTAGAAAATGCAAATCGAGAAAACAGTTAACATACAGAACGAAAGAATGGGCCACAGTCAACCACAGAAACTCCCCATAAGGTTCAGCATGTGGGAAACAGATAAGTAAATGCTGCGAAAGATGAACAATATTTAACTATTAACACAAATTTTTTTTTGAGAAGGTTTATCTGGCATCTCTACCAGTTTTCCTCCAAGCTCTAATACAAAAATAACTACATCTAACTGCAACTGGGAGACATGGCAGCAGCTCAACATTGCTCTCTTTTTTCCCTCTGTACTCAGAAAAAATCCCTACTGTCTTATAATGTCAGACAAACTAATTTTCAGGTGATTTCAGATCAGGGTGAAGTCAGTGAAGCATTTGCCAGTTCAGAAAGTTCAGTCCGTGGTCTCATTTTTATCAGCCTGTGAAATGAGGACATATGTACACAACACAGGGCAGAAGAAACACAGCCTTTCTCCGAGCTGTACAACTGGTCCCACACGCTGTAGCATGAAATGAAGGAGTTACTCTTAAGCTCATAAACACTGAATGCAACAGTTGTGAATCAAAGTATGAAGAGGGAGCCCATGTCAATGGAGGTATGTGTCTACCATGGGCATACGCAAGCTGTGGTGAAGCTGAGGGTGGGCCAATGCTGCATCTCACATGAAGGAGCTGCCTCTTGGCTTCTCTGTCTTCAGCCTCACACCAAGCAAGGGAAAGTTGAAAGATCTGAAAATGTTCTGTGACCTATCTTCACTGGTTGTTACAAACAGAAAAAGAGAAAAGCAGAATTACGATGGGAAAGAGATTCAAAAATATGTTCCCTGTTCAGTGAGCTCAAGTCGGTTTAACAAGAAAAGCCAGAGAGACCATGCACAGTAATGCTGAGAAAAGGGAAATGGTACTTCATTTTAGCCAGAGTCATAAATCTTAACAGTGAGCCTCTAACGGCAAAACGTCGAGCAGGGGAATTTTTATACACAGATAATTAGTTGTGAGCTGATATCGGGTTTACTGTGCTGTGCACTGCGCGTGTACTGTGACTTCTCAACCTGCAAAACACCGTGTGAGGCTCTGGCTGCCTTGTTGCTGCTAGCTTCACCGGGAGGTGTGTGCCTGAAACTCCCAGAAACCCTCATAAAAAAAGAGGTGAAGTGGAGATGGATATTTCTGCCCCACAGAAATCTTTCTGAGGCAAATCTAGAAAGATTTTTTCAATGGGGAAAATGCACCATGTTTATAAAAACACCCTCTCTGCTACAAGTGAAGTAGACCAGCAGGATACGTTGTCCTCCTACTAGCACCTTCACCTTTTGGGGTACAGATGCCACTCATGGATCCTGTACAGTAGGCAATTCAGTCAGGAAAAGGTTGACCCACTGAAGCAGAAAAAGAAAATATGGTCAAGGAAATTCATTTGCCAGCAGCAGCTGCAGAGCTGCCTCATACAGACTAAAGTCATCCAGGAATTTGTATCACCTCTGCTGGGAACAAGGCAGCCCATCCACCAGTGCTCATTCCTCGACATCTTGCTCTGTTTCAGAGCACAGCCAGGGACTTCCACGAACGACAGACATGACCAAAAACATCTAAAAGTCAGACCGCACTTCCAGACCGCTTTTCGGTTTCTAGATGAGAGGGTATCCAGGGGACACATTGCAGCAGCACTCCGGGCACGCTAGGTGCCAGTGAGCACCACCGGCACTTCTGATGCTACCTTAGGAGGGACCAATTAGGTCTAGAGGAGGAGGTCTGAAAGCCTGCACCCTCAAAAGACACCCAAGTTAGAGAATAGCCTGGAGAAAACAGCAGCTTGCTCCTCTAAGACCGGCTGAGGACACCTCGGTGAGTAAGGAGAGCCCACCCTGTTTGCAGCAGGAGCTCTGAGGCAGTGCCAAGCTCAAGGAGGGAGCAGTGGCAGGCTATGGCCCCCTCAGACTGCCTTGGTAGCCATAACTACTTTCTTCCCATCTTGTACACTCTTTTTCTTCTCCAATCCAGTGCAAAAAGACAGCTACACCCCATTGTTCAACCATGATCCTCTGCTGGTCTGAAAGAGCTAGAGGCAGGTTAAGGCTGCAGGGCACAGCAGCTCCACCATCCCCACAAGCTTCATCTGCACAGGGTTAAGCAGCAGCTATCTTTTGTTCAAGGCTCAGTTCTCTTGCTACCTTATGTTAAACCAAAAGACCAATCTGTATTTACTGCACTAAACTACAATTATGTTGTGGGGTTTTTTTTTTAAATCATTCAGCCTAATGGTATGCAGCTGTCACAGAAATCTTTGAACACATCGCTGGCTCTCTTTGAGCTGATTAACCAGATAAGGAAATGTAGCCAAAAGACATGAAAGGATGGGTCCAAATTTCAAACCCTCAGCTGAGCAAAGAATTTCATTCAAAGGGCTGTACGAAATGGAGGCGCGGGGGGAGAAGGTTAGCAACACAAAGATTTTTGTTTACTACTGATATAAACAGCTGAAAGACTCTCCGTTGCTTGGTTTAAGAATCAACATGCACCAGCCTCAAAGCAGTGCTGACGGGTACTCCAGCTGCTACACTGATCCATGTGGATGCCAATATTCGTGTTGTTTTTTCTGGACTGGAACTGAGGGGGAACTTAACAACAAATTTAACTTTATGCTGAAGGAACCTCTGTGTGATACTGAAGAGCTCCAAGACCAAGAGCTGCACCCCTTCACCTGAACTGCTTCTGTTCAGCATGTTTCTTTGGATAGCATAGTAATTTTCTTTTTCTTTCTTTCTTTTTTTTTTTTTAAATTCAAGACAGTTCCACATATTTGCTGTTATTTCTAGCATACATACTGTTTACTATTCCAACCAGAATGTTCTGTAATCTTGCCTAAGTGTTTTATTATTAATTGCTGCACCCCTCCACCCCACCCTTAATAATTATCCTCAGGAGAGGTAAACATTTCAACACTAGTTACTCTAGTTAAAGCCATGAATATGCCTTATTTATTTAGGTAAACAATAATTATGAAAAATCACCCAGACCGTCTTCTCTTTGAAATAAGCACTACTTCACCAGCCTTGCCATGGGAATTGCAAGTCCCTTAGACACATATATTACTTTGTCCTTCACCATGATTCACATTTGCGGGCCTCAGACCGTGCAACAGCTGTCAGGAAGACAGTTCCTACATTGTTCAAGGCTGTGCAGCCAGTGCAAAGCATCCAGACTCACTCTCAAGGATGAGCAGCAGGTACCCAGATGTCAGTAGAGAAGAAAGTAGTTAACATCTTAGGTGCAGGATGAGGACCAGAACACTGCTATCTACTACCCAATATGACTATTCTTCAGATTTTTTTCAGCAAAACAACCTCTACCAGCATGGAAACTCTTTGCTCTCTTTCCACAGACAGAGGGCTATCTCATTACAAATCGAGAGGCTGTCACCACCGTGGCTTCTCCATGCTAAGCTGAGGAGCAGCCAGCCCCAAACCAATGAGCGTGTGATGCTGGAGCAGTCAGATACCCCCTTGTGCTGTATATATATATAATCTATGCATTGGGCAATAAGCAGCTGAGTGACTCCACTCAATTCCCCTGGATTTCTTCCTCACTATTACATGACCTCAAATACTGCAACATCCCGTACTGCCCAACACTTCCACCAGCCTCTACCACATGCCATGACAGAATCAGGCAACATCACAGGCAATGAAGCCACTTATAGGGCACTCACTTCTCTAAATCAAAAAATTATGACATGTCAGACAGTCATGACGTGGTTGATCAACCAGCCTAAGGATCGCACCAGCACTACAAGAGAGGAATCAAAATGTCTCCCGAAGACAAAGGGATTTTCACAGGTCTAAAATTGTTAAGTAAATAGATAAAACTGTGGTCTGGGCTTTGTTTCAGCTTTCAGAGACAATTTCCGGCCACCGTTCAGAGAAATGCTTTGCATTTCCATTTCTGACTCACCTGTTTTAACAAGTGCGCTTGTTGGAATTACTAAGCACAGGATCCGATCAAAACATTTCGCTTTCTGAATCAAAGTGCTTCTCAATTTTATTGATGTGAACTTACCCATAAATTTAATGTGGTGACTGACAACCTAGGGGTGTGTGGGTACCCCCCAGGTGCACAATGTGATGGTCAAGGGATTCCTCTCCCACTGGGCGCCTGGCGTCCCACCGAGGCACAGGGACACCTCCCAAATCCTGCGCAACCACTCGGTGCATTCTGACACCCGTCTCTTGCATCCCAATCACAAAATGATACACACTTCCAGAGACACGTTTAAATGTTGGGTATGAATGAAAAGCATTCCTGAAAAGAATCTGTTGTGAAACCGAAAATCGGAGACCGCCGCAGCGCTGTGCCTAAGTTGAGTCATCAGTTCCCTTTACAGCCTAATAATTGACGCTGCCTCGATCAGAATGACTGATCTGAATGTTGCTTTGTGCTTGTGTGTTTTTTGTTGTTTTTTTTTAAATTAAAAAAAAATAAAATAGATTTCCTATGTAAACAAGCCGCCTGTCATCTTGCAGGAGTGTTTGTATTTGCCAGGTCATGGGAAACATCTGTCAAAAACAGATTTCACTTTCCTCAGACAACTCAGAATAGTCTGAATCAGACTGTATTACAAAGAAACCAAAACTAGGTCTTGTTACAGAAAAAATATGCTGCCAACTCTCAGTGGAAGCACTGATTTTATTGCATTTTCTTGGGATTAAATGCCACAAAGATTATTAGAAGAGTTCCCTCCTTCCTCTGTGGGATCTCTCCCCCAAGGGAAATCCTGGGAATTCAAAAGCTGCTTTTCTCTCCTCTCCCTGCACTTTTCCAAAATGAAGTACCTTCTAGGAACAGACAGGAGAAGAATTAAGGTGCTCTGAAACTTCAGAGCATGCTGTATCTCAGATAACAGTACTGTGATAACGGAGTGATTTCCCTCCTGATGCTTTCAACAAACTAACACTCCCACACGTCTGCATCCCTCAGGTCACACCTCCCCAAAACAATTAATTATTTATTTTCGCATCTTCTAAATAAGGAAAGATCAAGTGAGAGTGCAACTGCCTCTAGTGGTGTTCTCTGAAGAAGAGGTGACACAAACTAGGGTGGTTGCTACTACCAGGACAAGGGTGACGCTATAGAGAGGTGTACTGTGAATTTTCTGCCAAGAAATCTGCCCTGGGATAGCAAAATAATTAGAACAACAAAAAAAGAAACCAAAGAGAGAAACAGGTGTGAGACTTCAACAGAAAGAGGATTAGGCTACTCCATTACCAAGAAAATGGAGAGGAGATGACTGGGGCAGTGGGATTGGGTGCAACAGGTAGCACCCAGGTGTCAAGGCTGGGACTGAACACAGAGCTCTGCTACATGGAACAGTAATTTATAGATTATGGGGGCAACATATGAAACATTTGACAGTGGATGCATGCTCTTTTTAGAAGTATGCTCCTGGACAGGCGAGAAATTAATGCCCCTGTCTATACTAGCCTTTGCCAGTAGACTGAAACTGCCAGTACTGTGGAGCTGACGTGATGCCCCATTTTTGTGTTTTGCCTGGCAGTAACTCCAGCCTGGTGCTGCAGACTGAGCACCCACCAGCAGCTGAGAGTACATCAGCAGCACTGCTGGAGACACAACTTTCAGCTTAAATCAGGAACTCATGGATTACACAGCACGCTACTAAATCTTCAAAAGAAGGCACAGATAGGAGGAAAACCTTCAGAGAAGATGGAGGAGGACCCGTCTAAACACCAAGTACTCAGAGCAATATAGGGGAGCAATAAAATAGAGATTTTAAAACAAGACAACAGACTAAAGCAAAGGAGGAAAAGGAATGCTGAAACAAATGGCATAAAAAGGGAAAAAAATTATTCACTGTCTGGAGATGACATTAGATTTTATTTCCCTAACTGTGTAGGTGGCCGGACATGAAGGTAATACTTAGAAGTATTGGCAAAATATTATACTCTCTTTCCTTCAAATGGAGCATAAGTGGATTTAGATGAAACTCTTGCTTTTCAATGATAAAACATCTTAATGCGAGTAATTTAGACAGTTCTTTTGAAATAAGAAATCACCGCAGAGCTACATTTATGAAACAAACCTATGACAATATTAAACAAGATGCAATCTCAATTGTGACTTAGAAACAACATCCACAAGCATATAGCTTTAGCTGTATTCAGCATGGAATTCAATGAGTATTATCAACCTTACAACTTATTTGGGAATCTCGTACTTACACTTCTACTTACTTCAGCTATTTTAGAGAGAAACACACAGACATACTCCCAGAATGTGCAGAGACACACTGTTTTGGACAGATTTGAGAAGAGACTGCACTTAGGTAGCACTGCTTTTGTTTGCCTGACCAACAATAACACATGCTTTCTACTGGGACTTTTATAAAGTCTTTGAAGTTCCAATATTTCAAGATACAAGGAAGGGTGGCAATACTAAGACAGGGGAAGCAGAGAAAAATTGAATGAGAATTAAAAGCACTTTGCACTCTCAAGCCAGCAAGCAAAAGAATCATATTTGGCTTCATGAGAGCATTGCCAATACTAACAAACCATTTGCCGTCTGGCGCTGCATACCAGCAGGTCGTGTACAAATGTACATTGGTGCTTTGATGCAAGCTAAGCAGGCAAAATTTGAATTGGCTGATTTTCAGTTCATTTTGCACCCACACCTGAATGACATGATGAAAACAATGAAGGCATGGGGAATAAAGCAAAACAGGGTTCACCACCTCATAAAGAAAGGTAACCAAAATAGCAAAAGCTGTACTTTACATGTTTGTCTAGTTCTCCCTAACAGCTCAACTCAAACATAACACTTGGGCACTCCACAAATTTTTTCTTCTGATTCATGCCATCTGAAAACAGAAGTTACTACCAGTATTGTCACCATCCCCGTTAACCATCGCTCAAAGCAAAAGTGAGAACCAGCATGCATTAGGCCAGAATCAAAGTCAACTCCATAACCAGAACAAACAATGATTTTCTCAGGAAGCTCCCTTCTTTGCTCTTCAACTGTGGCTATGCCAGCTTCAGGGATCTCTGGCACGACCCACACTCACCGCTCATTCCTGTAAGAAAAATGTTCTCTGCAACCAGTAATTACAGCTTAAGTTTGCCATAGGAAAGAGGTTCTCTTTCCAATTGTCATGGCTTTTGGAGGGTTTTTGTGTTTTGTTTTTGACTCATACCACAAAACCTGTCTGTTCTGTCTTGATTTATTATTTGTTTTATTATTCTCTGTATTCTTGGCATTTGTTTAAAATGATGAAAAAAATAGGCAGGTATACAGAGAATGATTAGTACAGCAAGTCCCATAACCAAGTAATGTTATGTATTTTTATTGCCTATGAAGTCTGTGTACCAGAACCAGCCAAATCTTAGTCTGGTCTGAAAGTATGTTTTTCCTCTCCCTGCTTGCAACAGGATAATTAATACTTGGAAGAAATAACAGAGAAAATCAGCATCGTGGTAGGTATGCACTCCTAATGACTTAAGCTCCCATTTGTATCAAGGGTTGTGGTTTGGGATGTATCTCTAGGAAGAAAGAATAACAAAGTTTGTGTCTCAGTGTGTGACAAGGACGCTTGCCACATTCTCTGTTCAGCCGTCATCCCAAATTACTTATTACCTGTGCCAGTGTCCTTGCTTCACTGAAAAAGTCTGTACTTCTCCCTGAAGCTCTGCAAGTTAAAAACTAAATCTAATGATTTCCCATTTGTTCAGTGGCTAATGCAAAACTCATTAATGACTACCTGGGCAAAAAGGCTCTCCACAACTATAGCACACAGCTATAAAAGCCAATGCATGATGGCCAGAAAATGTTTCTATGTAGAAATTGGCTTAACACAGCTTCCTACTTGGTAAATAGTGAGAGGAAATTTTGAATAAATATTTATTTTCCCATATTTATTTCTACACTGGGTGAGGCAAGACAAAAGGATGTTTAGGCACCAAACTGATTTCAGGTTTTGATCTCTGTGCACTATTTGGCCTGCAATGCTATAGGGCTTTTAATCTTATATACCTTGTGGATGCTATTATCATCACCATCATAATGAAACCAGACACAGCTTACTTCCCGTTCCCCCAGCCCAACGCCAGCAGGGCATGCTGAAATGAGAGAGAGACTCACGTAAAACTGACTGAAAAATGCTACCCATCATCTCAGCTGCTTGGCTTCACCTCCTCGCATCAAACAGTGCCACCTCAAGCTGCTCCTGCCAACGCGTGGGTCAAGCAAGCAGCGTAACCCAAACCATAAGGACCAGAAGACATCCAGTGAAGCTTGTCCATGAGAAAGGCGGAAAACAATTCCTGGGTGTTTCTACAATTCCTGTTGCTTCAGGCACAATCAGATTTTATTGAACCATAATCCTACATAAGTATATTGAATCTTACAGCTAAAGTCAATTACACTGTGCTAAAGAGCCAGCCTCCTGACGTGCAGGAGGAAAATCCCTTCTTCGGTATAAAGCTAAATTAGTTCAATAACTCATTAATTGTAGCTCAGGCACGGCATTGAAACAGCAGTGGACAACTAAGCAGTTGCCGTATTTTCAAGCACCAGTCCCTTAGAGCTGTAAGCAGACCAAATTCCCAGTTTTACTATTCGGGAAAGCTGATAAGTATTGCAGGCAGAGAGGGGACATCCAGTGTCAGCAGCACCACATCTCCAATCAGCCATCTTTTCTCATGGTAGGGGACTGAGCTAACCAGCTTTGGAAGGGACAAGACATTGCTTTTCCTGTAATTGAAGACTCAGAGGTTTGGATTAGATGCAGCAGCCAACCTGGACCTGCACTGCACCTCTCCAAGCAAGAAGGGGGCTCTTCATGAATCTAAAATGGGAGTAACTAGACCAAAATCAATGGGGCTGCTCCTGGGTCCACCAAGGCTTAATCAACCTCTGTCTCTGGAGGGATCTAAATCACAGCCTCTCCAGCCCATACTCCCAGTATACAGTGCTTCCCTTGCCTGCCTGCTGCCTTCTCACAGAGTCTTCATGGATGTCTACTCCTGGCCATGGTCAGAGGCAGGGATGGCAAACCTCTGGTCTGACCCTTGCTGGGCACCCGGGCTCAGAATTTAGGCTGCCATCAACTGGGCTCCAAATAAGAAACCAGAACTGAATCAAACCATTTCATGTGGATGTCATGAAATGGTGGAGAAAAATAAACAGGAAAGTTACTTCATGAGAGAGTTCCTGAGGAAAAGCCAAGTGGCCCAAGACAAAGGCTGACCACCACGAATGACATTAACAGAAGTAAGGAACAGGTAGAGGAGGGAGAACCTGGGAGGGAAGAGCACCTTGTCTCACTCCTACCAAACGTGAGTGATGACAGTAAAGAAAATTCTCATGGAAGGGTCAGGATAGAGAGAATCAGTGACAGAAAAATGTCCAGGTGAATATGGATGTCAGAGCAATGCTGGGGAAGAGTTTCTGTGGCTATGGGAGCAAGACTGAAATATGGCAGGTATGGGGGGACTACGCAGGTCCCTCTTTTTAATTCTGGCAGCTCAGAGAAAAGTTAAGGGTCAGGTCTAAGGAAGATTTGTGAAAGCAGGGCCAAAAAAAGGGAAGGTAGTAAGAAGGTGGGAGGACAGGAAACAGCCAGAGCTGTTGTAGCAGAATCAAACAGAAAACAAAACGTGGCTCTGATCTGAATATGAACCTGCCTGTATTTTCAAGATCTCGTCAGTGTCTGAAGAAGAGCATTACTAATGTTTGGAGGAGAAAAAGGGCTCCACACCCTCTTCCCAGAGAAAAAGAATTCCTCTAAAGGGTGAGAAAAGTTTAACTACCAACCCACAAGAGATAAAAGAACACATCAAAAGGCATGTGACCTGTCATTTCTGATTCCTTACTCGGAATTAGCACTGGCATCAGGTGAATTCATATCAAAATCTCTTAAAAGAATATTTGCCTATCAGAGGCTGAGTGGATGAACAGAGAGGCTGAAGCCCACTGTGGTGCCAGGCTATCTGGGCACCCTCAGCAGATGTGGCAATGCTGTGCCAGGGCACACCTTGCCAGAAGACTGGGAAGGTGATGGCCTGGCTCCATCGTACCACCTTCCTCAGCTGCTAGGGTCACCTCCTGACTGGGCTTGAGCAGTCTTCAGTTTCTGTCTTAAACACAACTGTACTTAAATGTCAAGAGATCTCTGCATAACTCGGGAGACAACAGAAGCTGCGTTTCTGATCCCACTGGGTTTGGGTGGATCACGCGTGTCAAGCAGATAGGAATGACTCCAAGCCATGAGGAGACAGACTGTGAGGAGAAAGGCAAGAGACAGCGAGTACTCCAAATGCCTGCTGCTGCACTGGTGCAGCCAAAATCCTTGAGAAACATGCCTGAAACTCCCGGAAAGAAAAAACCCAACCCCTTCTAGATCTGGAAGTAATTTCTTCTGCTCCTGAACACTGAAATGCAAGCAGCATGGGCAGTTATTGCCTGAGAGAAAGCACATCCCTCTCGCTCTAGTCCCTGTGCTGGCTCTCCCTGTCACAACATTAACATCTTTCAGCTGCATCAGTAGGCTTCACCCTCACAATGGGAGGGAGGAGGATGATCTCCGCTGCTCAAATGAGGAAGTCAATCATGGGGCAGATGAAGGAGGTTGCCTGAGAACACACAGGAAACCTGTGACTGAGGCAGGGAACTGAACCCAGACCATGAGTTCCACTTGGGTGCCCAGTCCAAGCTGGGTAGTCGACAGATCACCTCTTCTACTGGGGCTTTGATATTTAGGTTTGGTGGGTTTTTTAATGAACGTATTTTTTTCATTTGTCTAGCCATTACGTTTCATTTCACTCACACTTCTGCTTTGCAGAAGCTCTTTATTCTGCTTCTTTTTGGTTTTGTCTTAAAAAACCAACACAACTGAACATTAAACAGAATTTAACCTTCACTATTTGGTCCCCTACCAATATCAGCCTCTCCCTAGCTCTGAGTGCTACGTGTCCTTTGTTTGTGCACCCTATGCTCACAACTATGGCTTCATCAAAACACATCAGTGATATTTAGAAGGAGATGTATTACAGCTTCAAAGAGTTACAGCAACTGCTTATGCAAACAGCAGCATTGTGAGGCAGTAGAGCAGATCTGGTGGGAAAACCAGAGAAATGAGACACTCAAAAAAGTTAAGTTCCTAAGTAAATGCTTCAATGCTGCTATGAATCACGTCAAAATGAGCAATCGGCTGAAGAACAGCTACCAGTAAGCCACTGCATCAAATTGGCTAGATAGTTTTACGGGCTTGGCTAATGAATTACTGGGAAAATGTGAGCAATGTACTCACAGCCAGAGCAGTCTTCATTGTGGGCGAGAACAGTGTCTCTTCCACTATCATAATGATCTGTGGTTTAATTGATATTTGAAAACGTTTTAAGGTCTACCAGTGAAAGGCACATAATAAATATTTCTAAGACAAAATTCTGTGGTATCATACTATTTGCAAGGAGGTGCAACAAGTCAAACCATTATTTCTTGAAATAATTCACACTGGCTGAATCCCTTACAGAAAGTCTCAAGATCTTGAGAAGGAAAAAACAGCTAATTTCCACCTGTGTAATAACTAGCACAGTGAGAAAGAAAAAGACTTCAGAGTTTTGTGAGAAAATGCTGCGAAACCACAAACTTTCAAGTGTGTGTGCCTGAGATGCTATTTTCAGCTTATCTGGATGCAGCCCAAACTATCCAGAGCTAACCAAGGTGCATAAGAAGATTGTCATCATTCCACTTCCACCACAGCCTTGCAGTAACTTTTGCCTCTATGTATCCAAGGCTGTCAAGCCCTACAAAATAACATGAGACTTTTACGCTTAAAGCAGCCGAGCAGCTGCAAAAATAACCCTCTAAAAATATTGAATATTTGGTCCCAATCAGCAGCTGGAAAAACAATTACTGATTGAAAAATTTAGTGTTTGATATTACTTAATAGTTGGGGAAAAACTATTTGTGAATCATTATTAACATTTAACTATTTAAAATCACACATCTACTGTTTGGGGCTTCACAAAGAGCCAATATGTGGCCTTCCAGCACCATTAAACAGACTAATATAGTTAAATTAGAAGTACATGAGGCAGAAAGCCACACTGGAATAGTGAATCCTTCTTAACCACTGGGTTTGAAGGACTTGATCTTGGGAATAGTGTATGTTGTGGTTTTATTTTAAAATAATTTATATTCAGCAAATGTAACCCAAAAGGAGTATCTTGCAAGGTGCTGAGCAGTGTGAGTAGCCTGTATAATATGCTTAACTTTAAGTGTCTAGAGCTCTATGTCACTAACCCTCCCAGCCCTTGTTCTCCGAAGCGATCTTATTATCAGGTGCCATTTCAAGGGAAATGCACTTAAGTCATAAATACTTCTCATATCATACTTCTCATAACCTGCAGCAGCATCAGCAGAAAAATGAAGGTAATACAAAAAGAAATAAAAGAGTTATAAAATTTCAGGTCACAAACATCCCCAAATGGATTATGCTTTCAAAAGGAACTGCATAAATGGCATGATGAGGTTTCCTTGGTGTGCATCTCGAAGGATGATATTAATTTTAAGCGCAAACATGTTCTCTACGGCATACTCAAAGCAACTGGCCTTTAACCTGAAATAGGGTCTTTTTCATCAAGACACAGTCATCATAGAGACAGATGCAGCTGACCAAATTCACTGCCATGTACAGCCTGCTGAGGTTCCTTTGCCATAACCACAACATGTCCAAACAGACAAACCAGTGTTCTTTTCTGATCAGTTAGGGCACCTATCCATGGAGTATTTCAAGTCAGGTTAGGCAGATCTCGGTCTACGCCCCTGGAGTATCTCCACAAAGCATTTGTCCTAGCAGGGTTACACCAGCATAGCTAAAATGCTGAAGTGCAAAACCGCAGGCTGGATGAACACTCAAAAAACATGTATGCCACAGAGTGAACGGCAAAACAGCAATATGTATTTGGGCAAATTTTGTTCTAGGCTTATATATAGCTACCTGTTCTTCAAAGTGTTCAGGTACTGTGTCATGGAGTTTCAGAGCAAATCAGCAAAGAGCCTTTAAAGGACTTTAGCTCTATGCTTCAGACATGGGCGTGCTCATGGTCCTGCATGCACTGCTACTGCCTATTAGACATTAGAGTAAAACTATTAAATTCTAAGGAACAATCAAAACATCTAAAAAATGCCCCTGATCTGATGAAAGGGTTTCATGCTGCTTTTACAAAAATACTTACTTAAAACACAGTCCTGGAAGCAATTTCCAAGTAAGCCAACTGCGCTCTGGACAGTTTACTGGATGGTGTGGCTCAGCTCTTTCATACAAGCAGCACCTACAGTTATATCTAGAAAAGAAAAAATAAAAAACAACCAAAATTCTTTGTGAGCAATACACAACTAAACTAATCTTTCTTTTTAAATCCATAACCAGGTTACAACTAGCTTTAGTAGGACTTGATAAAGTTCTCATGCCAGGCTTCTCGTGTGCTGCCCGCTTACAGGAATGAGGTCTGAGGCACAGTCAAAGTCTACCTAGGCTGCTGAAGCTGAGAGTGACTGCGCATGAGAAAAAACCCCATGCCGAGCATATCAAAGCAGCGAACAAACACATGCAGCTGTTTTTCTCATCTAGTTCTACTTAAAGCATGTGCAGGAAACGCAAGACAAAATACTGGCTTTAGCGCCAAAAAATGTAGGTGATCTCAGCAAGGCCAGGAATTCCAGGCAGCAGCTTCTTTTTTCTCTTGAGTGGGTGTTCACTTGTAAGTTGTAGACATGTTAGCAATTCAACGACTGAGCAAATTAATGTTCAACTTAACAGTCATTGTTGGGTTGGGAGGTTATTACTGCTTGTTCTGTTGGAGTGACAGATTAAAATAGGTTTGTAACTGAAAAGTTGTTTTCTACAATACATATTCCCTGGCTTTTCGTACCAAATCATTTTGTTCTATCACATCAACTCCTATTGTAGGAACCATCACTGCCAGCTCCACCACAGCAGCTGGGATAGGCAAGGAGAAACAGCAAGGGGACAGGCAAGGAAGAGAGAACACTCAGTCCCCACCATTTCTCTTTGGGCTGCCATCTTTTTTTTTTTTCTTCCCCCAGGCATTTTATGTAGTTTATGTAAGAATTCTCAACAAAGGAGCATGCTTGTGTTTGCAGGACACAATCTGCTTTTAAAGCAAGCAAGCAAAAACAAAAGCCAAGAGCAAAGAGAAGGGTCTACTTAATCTAGCCACAAGCCTAAGAAACCTGTTTGCTGTCAAGCACTACTTGGTGCACTGGCTGGACAGTTGTGATTTCACAGCTTTGCAGGTGATTATTATTAATGGAAAAAACAAATTTTCAAGGTTGAGCTAACTGGTACAGAGGAGAAAAAAAGAACCCATATGTTGAATTTTTGCAGACTCAGATCCATTTTCTACTAGTAAATAAGCTTTTATCCTTCCCTCCTTTGTTTTTTTTTGTTTTGTTTTTTTTTTTTGCTTTTAGGGTAGCTCACAAGCTGCTGACAACTCACACTGTACTAAGAGCTGTTCACACCGCACAAAGTGTTTACCACTCACAACTGATGCTAAAAATTAATTTACAGCACCGCTACAGCAAGATTTGACAAATTGTCATGTGTTGACACAGTCATAAGTTGTTGGTTAAAAAAAGTAACACTTCCCTCTTCTGCCACCTCATGTTTGAGACCAGGGATGGGCACATTATGCAAAGTTTGAGGGTTTGTAAGCTTCACAAATGTTTGGGCTTCACAAAACAAGCTGGTTGTGAAAGGTTTTTTTCTTACAGTTAGGCATGTGTTTATTGCCAAAAAGACTCTAGTAAGAAAAAAAAAATATCCTTTCCCATCTACCAAGATCTGTGTGTTGTGCAAAACTAGGAGAAAAGGCTGTAAAATACAGAACCTTGAACAATATTTGTTCTAGATAAGACCAGACCAGTGAGAAAGACCCTATATCAACTACTCAGAGCTGCAGACACCACCCTCCTACTGTAGAAAGGAAGGAAAAAAAAATAGCTGCAAAGTAAGAGTTTTAATTCTCAGCTGTCGCACAACGTTATCTTAAGCAAAAGCATTTATTTCTCAATTCTTCTGTAAAGCTCTATACGGAAAAAAAAGCGGCGGCATTCATCAGACAAGGTCCAAATTGATTTCCGTGTACTCAAGATAGTACGCGTTAGTCAGCACCCGTGCCCATTTTAACTCCTCCTCTTCTTCCTCGGGGCAGGAGAAATAATGTACCTAGTTTACAACCTGGAATCACTAATGGACACAAAGGTGGTCTCAGGTGAAATGAGAAGTGTTTCAATGGCAATGCTAACTTCAAATGCTAGTCCCACACTAGACTAAATCAAGGTAAAGAAACAAGGCCAAGGATGGAGAGAACCAAACCAGCACAAGATAACCAAGGCATTCATTCGGTCGAGGTGTCAACAACTTCAAGTTATCTTAATTTTTCATGTTTTCTGAGGTTTAAGTTGCTCTGTACTTCTGCAGAGACACCCAAGTAAGCTGCCATCCAGCAACCAAACCAAGCGGTCAGTTAGTTTTACCTCCAGAGCTGTTGATGGTCCATAGAGGAAGACTGCCAATGCAGGAGAGAAGAAAGGGAGTCAAGCTGGGCCCGACTCCAGGCAGAAATTGAAATGCTAGCCCAGGGCAAGAAAGCACAGTACTGTGAAATGAACACAGCACTCTCAACGCCTGTCAGGTGGGTTTCATGATGAGGACTTAAAAGCCACTGCTTTATGTTTATGCACCAGTGACCTTGACTTCCAGTGCTTCAGTACCACTCCCTAAGCTCCATCAGCTCTCAGAGCACACACTGCACAAGAATGCAAAGGAAATTCATCCAGGAAATTAACTTGGCAATACAAATAATTTTATTTTTCCCCTAACACTTGTACTAAGAAGAGATGCTTCAAGTGGTTGCTAGGCCCCGAAGAGAGGCAACGTTGTACTTTTACAGAACCAATCCACCTGCCGCATGTAAGCATCAGCGCAAGAGTGATCCACGTAATTTCTCTACAGAACTCAAAACAGTTAACATCAACCAAAAAAGGTTCATGCAAAACATTAAGGGGGGACAAAATTACATATAGACACTTCACTTGCTCATGCCTCACACACCCTATACAGAATTTCTTCAGTAATACAGTTCAGTGGTGATGTAGGTAGGCAGTTGGACCGGATGATCATTAAGCTCTCTTCCAACCTCAATGATTCTATGATTCTTCATCACCCGAGATGCTACTCTGACAAACGACATATATTACTGTCTGATAGATCTAATGGAAGCAAAGGACATTACGTCATTACAATCAGGATGGACATTATCTTGTGCTGCTGACTGGAATGATATCATCCATGCTTAATTAACTTCAATTGCTGTACATTTAGAAAAGTGCTCAAGGGGCAACTCCCACCCACCTCCCTCAAAGTAACAAAAGTTATAAACATTTTCAGTGCATCACACAAAATGCATTATTTCATTGGATTCAGTCCATGAATCAATGAGGCGGAAACGAAGATGATTCAACTATTAAGTCAAAAACTTCAACTGTGTAACTACCCAGAAGGTAACACTAATTTTCCTCCACCTTGGGGGAGTTTACAGTTTTACTGTAAGTTATCTCAACTGCCCAAATATACTCTCTCCTCTGTATATTTACTTCTTTATGGTACAGAAGGAAACACAAGGAACTTGAGCTCCTTGAGTTCTTACTTTGGGGATGGAAAAAGCCCAAGACATCCCCAGTGAAGAACACTGTTAGGAAAAAAGTGGGACTTGGGTTTGTTGTTTGTTTTTTTTTGAGAAAAAAAAATTTCTGTTTACCTGTGACAAGATTTTTCCTGATATATCCAACTTGAGAGCGTGAAAAAAGCACTCACAAACAGAAGGGTCTTTCTTACCAAGTCCTTTGCTTGAGCTTGTGCCTGCGCTAACCAATGCAGGGCCAGTGCAGGAAGGTTGAACACCAGGGAAAAGCAGAAAGAGGATCTCCTGTGGCCTCCCTGCATCACATCTCTCTGCTCTCCCCTTCAGGTTTCAACATGGGGAGGGGGGCAGTCTTGGCCAATCCCGCAGCTGCACTCCCCCCTGCTGCTATTTGCAGGGCATTAGAAGAAAGCAATAAAGATGCCATTTGTCCCACCAAGCCCCCACCAGGATTTTGAAAGCAAAAGAGAATACATGAAGCTGTCCTGCTCTCTTGATGATGCACACGTGTAACCGAAGAGAAATATATCTATATAGAATATAGATATACTGAATATGCACTGGGTAGCCCCTGCCTGCATGGGCTGACTGTGTGAAACAAACTCCCCTGGCTAGAATTTTTTTAAAAAAGGAGAGTTGAAGCTTTCTTATTCACTAGGCACCACTCTTCCAACCAGTGGAGACAGCACGCTAACCCAAATGCTTCAGAGCTGCTGAGGTTTAAGAGGGCCTCTCCTCTCCCAAAGCAAGTGGCACCAGTGACTAACTACACCGTGAGCAATTTTCCTGTCTCTGCTCTATGTCTATCTTCACATTGCTACAAAGGTCACTGCGTCATATGTTACACTGAGGTCTGCCACCCACCAGCAAACAGGGAAGGAACAGTCTGGCAGGACCTCCTGGCATCATTTGGGGGTGGGGAGAAACCTTGCAGTTTTCCACTTGGGAGGAGGTGCTTCAAAAACCGTTCCAGTTCTTAAACCTTAAGAAGGGATGGAGATGCTCAAATTGCCTTGAACTGAAAGGCAAGGCCCTGAAGAAGCCATTCCTTCCTGGCTCTCCTTCCCTGGTGCAGGAGAGGGAGCAATGGGAAGTGGTATCTCTATAACCATGAAACAGTGGGAAAAGGCATCAAATCTTCATCTGTGCCTCTCTAAAGCACACCCTGCATTTTCAGCCTTTAAAGTAGAAAAAACATGATGGCTCTATGAAGAGTAAAATCACTTGAAAGCCAGCACCTGTGTTGTCCCTTTGCCATTCCACCAAAAAGAAAGTACAAGGATCCCTCAGGTGGTAGACAGGGAACCGCCTGCCCCATGCACACAAGTGTCCTCAGACTCATGCATAAGGGCATCCCTCTCCTTTGGTTTACCATTTTTTCTAACTGTATACACTAATATATTTTTCATTACTTTCTTAGTATTACATCTATTGTACGGCGCATAACCATCAGTGCCTGCATTACCTATAGTACTAGCACAGAACACATAATTCATTGAAGTAGGACTTGCTTCTTCCCCAATTTCTCATAGCCCGTTTTGTTAAATAAATCCATCCAATTTCTTGCTTGACTTGTGTCCACTCAGATCAAACCTTTACCAAAGCTAGAAGCATTTTGATTTTGACAAATCCCATCCTCCCAAAACCAAACCTCTACTTCTGGCTGAGACGATGTTATCCAACTTCTACTATAGTGCAATGCTTCCAAACAGATGAACTTAAAAATTCAGTTGAATGGCAATGTGCAGCGAAGGGCTCTGGAGGTTTATCCATCACATGGCAAAAATCACTCTTTGTACCGCACTTGTATAAATGACCATAGGATTCTCTGGATGTTTTTGAGCCACCTCAGGCAAGAAAGGTAATTAGGTAACGAAGAAAATAATGTCAAGTTTTATGAGATCTTCAGCAAAAATGTTTAAACCAGATCGTGTTGGTTAGTACATTCTGAAATCCTCCTATCTACTCCACATGGCATTACCTTGTATGCGCAACTGGTTACAAGTCAGGAGAAAGAACCAGCTTGAGAGTTTTTCAGAGATTGGTTTCACCTACAGCACTGCAGCTGAAAACCTTGCTCGACCTTTTGATCCACAGTGATTTCCACAAGAGAAATTACTGCAGGAAAGGTATCAGTCAAAGTAGTTAACTAGTAGTGTACAATCCACCCTTTATACCTGTTGGCAAAGACAATGAAAAGATGAACATACTCTCCATGTCCCCTGAGGCAGTTTTTCTTTACAGGGTGTTCAAGGAGCCAACAGCCCCTTTATCAACTCTTTGGTACTTCCACCAAAATTATGAAAGCATCCCAGTTTCAGGAGTTCCACCGGGCCACAGTGAGGATGTGTTCAAAGCACTGTGTGTTCGGCAGTGAGAATGCCAGTGTTGGCAATACAAACGTTGAGGAGGCACATGGGTGTATGCAAAAATTTCATTCAGCACAAAGCAAAGCAAGACCAGGACACAAGGATCCTAAATTAATCCAGTTCCTGTCTTCCCAATGACTTCCCTCACCATTGGAAAGAGTTTGGTTTGGATTTTAGTCAAGTCTGGTTTACAGTGCTTAACTTCGGCTGTCAAAAGAAAACCCCAACCCTGCTGGAATGCCTTACTCATTACGCAATCTTGCAAAAATTATTAGCTACATTACAAGGCATTTCCCTTTGGGGATCCGAAGGGGTGAAGAAAGGGGATGGAGTGTGACAGTTTGTGGTTTCTAATGCAGCAGCAAAAAAATAAATAAGTAAGAGGAATACAGGATATAATGTGTTTACATTTGTCAAAACAAGTTTCCTGGAGACACGGAGGGTTCATGCTGCTGAGCTGTCACTTCTGCTAGAAACTGCTGCCTCATGCTATCAGGAGGTCAGTCACTGACCTACTTTCTTCTGACAGAACTGAATAAATTTGCTACTTCTGTACGCAAACTTTTTTTTTTTTTAAGGAATACTCAACAAACCCACAAAAAGCTGCCTTTTATCCAACTTCGAGCTTCAACTGATGCTGTGCAAGGCTATTACATACCCTGGCACTGAGCCCACTGTGCTCGATCTGCTTGTTCTTTTGAAAAAATCAGTACAGAATATTTTTAATGAGTTGACGCTGCAAATAACATCTTTCCTTTTTAAACTCCTACATTACACTAATACCAGCGATATAACCCACTACAGACAATAACGGAGACTAGCACTTGAATATGCCATGCTTTGTCTAGGCTGCTCCTGAAAGAGATGCCTACCACAACAGGATTAGCTCCTTGAACAGACACATGGCGCAATATATTTATAGCATTAAAACACAAAGTTATTAATAGAAAACAAAACGAGTAGGTGAAACTTATAAACTAAATGCCTATTGATCTTATCATCCCCTGCGCAGAGCCAGTTAACAAACATCTGTGCTCACCAGGAAATGGTGGTATGGTAGGAGCACTTAAACTAAAGCATTATACTCAGAAAGTGAAGTGGCAGAAGCAGTAGCAAAACAGGTGCCACCTACTTGCTCTCTTTATTTAATGGCTACATGTGCATAGCTCTAATGTCGCTACACAAATCCTTTCATTAAAATAAATTCATGTTTGAGGGTTTCACAGATCTTCCAAATCCTTGGACCATCAAAATATCTGAAATCAGCTCTTGAAATCATCCTTAACAATGCCCTAACTGAAAGCTTGACTGCTTGGGTGGACTCATATTTCCAGGTCTCTTGTGGGTAGGAGCACTACTGTTCAGAAAGAGAAAAGCAGTGTCCCAGACCGTGAAAGCAGGGCCATTCTGCATCAAAGCTCTGGACTAGCATTTGGAAGGTAAGAACCCACCAACTAACACTTGCATCAGACCTCTTCTTCAACTTGGTCTCATACATTCACCTCACTCTCCATCTGCAAAGTGAAGATAAGGATCTTCTCCAAGTGCTTGGCTTGCTTAGTACCAAAACATTGTGGTTGAGACATGCACTTTCCTTGCATTTCCCCAGGGTCCAATCTAACAACAGTGGAGGTAGTACTAGCTACCATAATGCAAGACAACTACTGGCATCACAACAGATTTACGATCGCTTGAGTTCCTGGACTTGATGCGACTCATGCTGCCAAAGGTAACTATGCCAAACCTAGCACTTGCAACTGCAAGTTCATTTTTGTCAACCTTTTTAGCTTTCATCTGTGCATACTTACAAGCCCAGAATCTGAAGTTCAAATAAATCCACTAATTCATTCAAAGCCACCAGGATTTGAAAACATTAGAGAAGTGTCAAGATGTCATCAAGCTTGTTCTGCAGAAGAGTGCTTTATAGTTTCAGAAAGAAATAGACAAGGGAGCTATTTAATGAGACGGTGGCATATTGAAACATGGATAGATAAGTAATTAATAGCTACCTTCTCTAAGTGAAAACTTTTCTGAGTGAAAAATCAGTTCATATGAAAAACTACAAGTCAGTTGCTGCCATTTTTGGGTAGATAAGAACTGTCACGCATGTTAGCATCTCCATTACCATGAAAGATTTTACTCCTTTAAGCAACTCACAAAGACCTTCACATAAAACAGCATGTGGGAAGCAGGGAACTAACAGAAGGAGACACCAAAGAAATGTTGATGTTCGTAACTAGAATTCTAATGAAAAATGTTATCAGGAATCCATGAAAATGTGAGAGAACTGCCACGAGAATTCAAAGCTAACACAACAGGTTCATTTCAGTCCATTAGGAGCAAGAGTAATTGCATGATTGTATAGGTGCTGTCACTGGCATACAGAATATTGACCAAATAACCTCTTCATGTTGGTAGCCTGAAACATTTTTCTATTAAAAACATCAAATATTTGACTAGTAGATCACCTAATTTAGAACCCTCTTGACCCTGATGTGTGGGTTTCTTTACCAAATTTCTATAAAGCTTCAAGTGGAACACACAGCACCTTAAAGTAAACAAAACAGGAAAGAGGAAAAATAGTAATGCTCCAAGAAATACTAAGTATAAATTCATTAATTAATCATTTAGTTCTCTTTATCCCTCCTGTCTGTCTTCACAGTTTAAAGTCTCTCTAGGCAATCAACCAATTTTGGGATTCATTGCTGTCATGCCAATCGCAGCAGTACTTCAGCTAAAAAGACACTGTCAAACATAATGAAGTTTTCCTTCAGTTTGTACCCGTCCTGGCACTGCGTACAGCACACATGCTGCCTGATGAGGGAAGGTGGGGGACAGGGCTTTACCTGCCCTAATTCCCAAGGACTGCACACCAGTGCTACGTGGCAAAGGCACAACTGATTCCATTAATGGTTGAGACTACGTCCCATAGAAACCACCTCACACCCTCCTATATAACTTGGAAATACCACCCAAATGGCTTTGAAACATATTTGAGAATTTCCAATTGCTTTCTTGTATTTTCTTTCCAACTTTCCTGTTTTCTTTTCCAACCTGCACGTGCCTCAGAATAAGGCATATTATAAACACGGAAAAATTTCCCAGCAGTACACTGTTACAGCTCAACCTCTCCCTTGAACCCATGGACACCATTCCCTGTCCATCACCCAGGGATGCTGTGCACAGAGCATGGGGAAGGACAAGGCAGAGGGATCCCCCATTGGGAAGAAGAAAATACATCTCTCTAATTGGTATTTCTGTTTCTAACAGTTTGTTTTCACACTGGTCCTACTGTAACTGGTACTGACAGAGACCAAACAGTAGGCCAGGGCTTATAAGGATTTGCAATATATAACAACAGTCACTGACATGATGAGCTGTGCATTTGTACCTGCTGACTCAGGCGAAGGCGGCAGCACGGGTGTCCTGACTGTAAACTGCATTCGCAATGCACATTTGGCTGCCTCACCTGAATTACCTCTGCTTTATCCATCCCTGGTAAGCTCTGGCCCAGCAGCCCATGCTCCTGAGATGCTGGTGGCAGCAGCCATCTGAAACCAGTAAATTGGGCTGCCGGCTCCCTGGGCAGGGGCTGTCACTGTGCACTCACTCAGCATGTAGGGCAGCAGGGCGCTGACCTGCTTGGCCTCAGGCATCACTGCAACATAAATGACGACATCCCAAATGCCAAAGGGCAAATATCCAGTCCTGGAACAATGGCATGCTTTACAGCAAACACCTTGCAGTCCAGAGCTTGAAATAGAAAATTATATGACAAAAACTTCACGACGTGAAAGTCTGCATCAAAAAAACAGCAAGCTGCGCTGTTTGGCATTTGTTTCCAACCCTTGCAAAGTCCAAAGGGCTCAAATACAAATCTGTGATATCACTTTCCGAGTGAAAGCTATTTTAAACTAATTTTGGCAGCCGTGAAGAGTTATAACCAGGATGCCAGCTGTATGGTTTCTTGCCTCCTTGTCCTGGCTCCAACTGGCCAGCAGCAGCGAGGGGACACTCGTCTCCTCTGCTAGAGAAGCTCTGATGCCTCCACCTTCCTTCAGACCAAGCGTGCTGGGTTCCTGCAGTGAGGAGAGCCTGTCTTTGCCACTCCAAGGACAGATAAAAAATATCACCAATAAAAATCACAATCTTCAAAGTTTGAAAAGTTCTCTTTCGGTAAAACAACCCTTAGACAGAGAATACCCGATAATGAGCTGCAAAGTCCTTTTTTATAGGCATTCACTTGAGATGACCCACATAACTCATCCACTTTGCCACTTAACATTTCCAAACTTACAGCAGTATAAAAGCTTTTACAACCATGTGTGAATACATCACTTTTTTTGCTTTATCTATAAAAGCACCTAATGTATTTTTTCATTTTTCAGCAAAAATGAACATCTCCACACAAATATGTGGTCTGTGATAGCTATTTACAAATACATGAACATCTAATATGTGCTGATCCTGGTCACTTATGCACTCCTCTTTACCTCTGCCACCAGCCTCCCCTGAAACATCTGACCATGTTTCAGGTTTCCAAACACCGGCCGCCCCAGAACTGTGGCTGGAGCACAACTTGCCATTTAGCAAAGATTCCTTTCCCTGGGACCTCAGGTAGCATAAAGCTTCCATCCTGGTTTCCTACCTGGGAAAGCATGATAGGAGGGCAAGATTAACCCTCATGACCACACAGCACAGGTTACAATGCATTAAACTAAATATAATTAAAAAAAAAATATAAAAATAAGGAAAGGTCTGCAATAAGTAACGATGCACAGTGCAGGAACACATGTATCTGCAGAAGGGATTAGTGTACTGCATCTATGCTAGATGGAGGGAGGGGAGAGGTCAAGTCAGAAAATTTGGGGAGCAAAAGCAGGGGTGTCTGACACGGAGATGGCACTGCAGAAAGGGGGTGGGGTTTTTGCACAACCACGACAAGGGCTGTAGGGAGAGGAAGATGCAGGGGAAGCAGTGGGGATGGGAAGGGATGCTGCTCAAATGGCACTGCTGGCAGGGTGTGAGGTCAGCCAAAGGAGGTCATGTCACTCCTGCAGAAAACCCTGCCTGAATTGTCCCACTGGGCAAGAACGATCATCCTCACAGAAACTGTGCAATGCATGGGCTTGGTCAACCTAAGCGACTCAGGTCTTGGGCTATGGGAAAACAAATCCCAGAAAGCAAAGCCACTCCTGACAAACCGGACACAGACAGAGTTCAGCTGCTGAAACACATAACCAAAGTGATGTAATATTAGAACATATTTTTATGCTTACTAAGACAACAACAAACCAAAGTCTGAAGCTGTATTTTGGGCATGTTAGCTCCAACTATCTTTAGACAGGAAAACTGTGTGTGTACAGATGTTCCAGAAGGCATGGAGAGCAGAGAGCTGGAAAAAATGCTCACTCACTTCCAAGCCTTATAAAAAAAAGCTTGTTGTAAATAAGGGTGGGAATAAATACACCAGGCAATGCCGAATCAAAATAAAATAAAATAAAAAAAAGTGGGCAAGAAGCCAGTAGTTGGTCAGGGACTGGTGAGGCTTAATGGCTGCATACTTCCCCCGGCTTCGCTTCTCCCAATGGATGTTTTGAGGTGTTACCCCTTCCTGCAGTACCCCTCTACGTTTTACTCCTCCTGCCAGCTCTTTCATCCAGCTTTCTAGCTATCTCACTTTCACAGATGCTCTCTTGGAAGCGTGATTGAAGCTATAAATTCACATCTACACATCTGTAACAAAAATAGTTTTTCTAAAAGCTATTCTTCTTCCCTATTGACAGTGACACAAATGATGCAGAGTTGCTGGCAATTCAGGCGTCTCACTGCAGCTTTAAACACTGGCCAAGACAGCAATGCTGTCTCACAACAAAAACAACAATAATGAACTTTTATTTTTATATATATATATATGAAGCTGTTACTCTTGGAATCATTTCTATTTGTAAGTAACTGAAGAATACAAGAAATGGTCTCAAAACTCTTCTTCCATGAAGCAATTACTATTTTTTAAAGTAAAACATAATTATCACCTCCCTCCAGAAAAAAACCTCTGGGTCCATCAGTGCCAGGATACATCTGATTTACCACGATCACTGCTCAGCTCGCAGTAGTAGAAAGATGAGGGCAGCAACCTCGGGAAGTGCAATTCAGACCCCACCTTGAATAAAACCCTACATAAATAGGACATAGAAGATTAGGATGCTTCCATGTTAGGTTATGAGTAAGCCCTGCTTTTAGTCAAAAAACCCTAACGTGGTGTGGCAAAGAGCCTCAGGCACAGCAGGCCCTGCACCCAGAGGGCTTTCTGCCACAGGGATGGACATCCTTGCTGCAGCCCACCATCCTGAGCTCCAGGTACAGCAAGGAGAAACTCCCTGTACATGTCCTGTGTACATCTATATGTGTTTTTCCTTGCTTTCCCTGAGTGTAAGAAAATCCTTGCTGTCACAACCAAAGTAAGCAACACTTGTAAAGGCTCAAGAGGTGACCCAAGCGTACTAACAGTACAAAAGACCCTGCTCAACTCACAACCTCCAAATCTTTCTTAATCCCAGGCCAACAGCGAAGCAGAAACTCCAAAGCTTGTCCTTTGGGCATGATTCAGAAGCAACTGCTCCTGGAAGCAGTCCTTGTACATGACAACTGTAATTTCTGTGGAGGCGCATCTCCTCTGGGCTCAATTTGATTTGCCTTTACGGCAAATGAATTAACTGTGGGCAACCATTGGGTTAATATTGGCATGGTGAATTCCAGGCTTGAAGACTTGGGAGAAAGACCAATCTTGGGTGATGGAGACAGGCCACCAGCCTGCTGGCGGCAGGACGACGGGGGCACCAGATAAAGGGCAACAAAAATGCACCAACCGAAGCGAAGAGAGATAACAAAGAGACTGATAAAAAAGAAAAAATAAAGCCAAAGGAGGTAAGCTTTGCAGACAGGGACAGTGCTTGTGGAGGAAGCTCTACATGGTATATTTTAAATAAGGGCAGGGAAGCAGCAGCACAGTTTAGCACTGGACATGGAAGGGTCGGTGAGTGTCTCTCCAGCCAGGAGAGCCCAGGAGCTTTCCTAAGTTCCTCTCCTCTATGCACGCTCAGCACAACAGAGCTTGCAATGGGCCTGCAGTGCCACTGCTACGGCAGCGTAACAGCCAGCAGCTTCCCAACACATTAAGAGGATGTTCGTAATTCTCCTGTTGTAATGGTATTCAACATAAGTTTTTTTAAGATTTTCATATTTAGCAAAGCCACTACTGTTTTTATTGAAAATCACACACACACAGAGCTTAGAGAGACAGAAAGAGAAAAATAGAGTTGAAATAGCTGAATTTAAAGTTCAGCTTCTTTCAACTAAATTTGTTAGTAAGTTCATCATCATTTTTTGACAGAATAATCTTTTCATGGTGAATTATTTCCACTGGAAAAAAACACGAGACCAACAAATTGCTGGATATAATTTGTGCCTTAGTAATAAAGCAATTAATGGCATTTTAGCAGGAACACATTCTTCTCTCCAGAAATAAAATCCCTATTTCATCTCATCTAAATTGCTTGGTCAGCTTCAAATGAGTGCAATATAAATCTCCTTCCCATACTGCTTCTGTTATCTATGATAAAGGGAAGAGACACAAGGTAATCCTGTGTTCTGTATTCACTGACACATCATTTTCATGCTACACTACACTGTAATTTATTTCTAATGGGATAAACCTCTTGTAGTCTTCCTGCATTGTTCATCCACTCTCACATCCCCAAAGGTACCGAGACTGCAGGACTGGCAGGTGCAACATCCAGGAACCATGCTCAGTGGAATTAGGATGTCTGCTGCACATTTCAGCAGTGCTACAGCTGTGAAAATAAACAGCTAGAATGTGTAATTAAGGTATGCTTTTATTCCTTCCCACCCACTGCCTCCTGGAAGCAAGGCAGTCAAAGAGTATGACACTTCTCAGTACTTCTTGTAATTGCCAACTAAACTTTTAATTTTGCATCTAATCGGTTTGAGACAATCCAAGAAGACGTGTGGAGCCGGAAGAGATTAAAGGATGTGGAAGCCAAATGAAACTAAGAAGTACTTACAGCCTTAGCCATAATAGAAATACTGCTTCATACAAAGGAAAATACCTTTAAAGCTCTTTCTGCTGTCCTGACCAAGAGGAATACAAAAAATAAGTAAACCAAAGTACAAAAATCAAGCTGGGGCTCTTAAGTGCTACATGTATTATTTTTGTTTACAAACAACATTTTCATAGGATTTAAGAGAAGAAGAAGATGATGCTATGACCTGTGGCTTTAGGTTTATAAAAGCTTTCTTCAAGTCAAAAAAGTATGGACTTCAGGCCAAACTGAGGATGTCAATTATTCTTGATGTAATCCCAAAAGATGGCTAGGTGCAAACAGAAATTAATACATTTTTAGAAAACACCCACATTTATTTGTAAAATGCTTCTCTGTTGAAATGTGCAAGACTACCACAAAATACTTAATCTGCTGCCAGTTAATAAACAATATGAAGCATCACAATTTAGACATAAGGATCTCAGTACTACTATGCGTTTTATCCCCACCTCTCTACTTCAGGTGATCGCTATACTCACACATATGGAGCGCACCTTACAAAGTAATCTCAAATATTAGGTAATTAGCTATCTACTACTTATCTAGCTACCCATCAAGTGATGGCCCCAACGCTTCAGCAGCTTACCACAGGATGAATCTCACCTGATTCAGACGCAAGGTAGAAACTTGTAGATGAGACAGTGATCTCTCCAGACTTCCTTTACCATCCATGCAAAGTGACAGTCCCTTCCAGGGCATGTGTCCCACCATTTCAGATACCCATCTTCAAGGAGGTGAACGAACCCCTTTGCTGCCTAGAGAAGCAACTGAGAACTCTGCTGCGACCATCTGCACCCAGACAAACCCCTGCTCTTGAGGTGCCGGCAGCCAGAGACCTGCGCCTGTTCTCCTGGGCCAAGGTCGCCAGCAGTAGTGATTCAGCAGCTTTGCCATGCCCACCTCCACTGAGGTCCTCAGTGAGCCCCAAGCCCCTGTGCAGGACAGTGACAGCAGTGGCAAGTCTGCAGACGCAGGGCAGAAGAGATCTAACGCTGGGCAGCAGCAGTGGGGTTGCAGCTGCTTTATACTGCTTCTCACTGCAGATTATGAATCTGCCCTGTTAGCTCTGGTTTACCAACAATTCACGCTTTAAAAATTTGACAAAATACCCCAAAGGCTAACTCCCGCTGAACTCCATTCCTGCTGTCATGACCAATTTGTATTATGACTTTGTTCTAGGGATATATCTGCAACCACTTATGCAAAGGGCCCAAATGACTTGATTCAGCCCAGCCAGGCACGCAGTGCTGCTCACATCAGCGTCAGGATGAGACAGAGAAGAGAAGCTGTCTCAAGAAGGTTGGCTACCAGTTTAACAGGATTTCCAGCTGAGATCCTGCAAGTGAAGCTCCCTGCAGAAACCGCCAAGCAGCCTCGCCAGATGCTGCCACGGCTCCATGTAGCGCTGGCCAGGGAAGCCCTTGGGCATCCAGAGCTGCCCTCCAGCAAGCCCCCAGCTCCCACAACTGGCCTCTGCTGCATCCCAATCTATCTGCGGGGTTTGGGGCCAGCCCATATTCTGACGTTTGCCGATTTCAAAATTTCAAATACAGCAGGTCCTGTGTTCATTTAATGCTCTTCTCATCCAAAACTCCCCCTTAAATGCAATCCAGATGAGCTCCTTGGCATGGACAACACATGCAGCGGCTGCCCTCGCTGTCTGAAGCCCCATGTTTTTAAAAGAGCAAAATCATTTTAGACAGACTGCCTTTTACTGTGGTTGGAAAGGGGCTCCTTGATCATGCTCCCCAGCTCAGACCCTGGTTTCTGAGCATCTCTGGCGAGGAAAGGCAGCAAAACTCACACCACCAACAATGCAGGAAAATGCTTTGCCTTTGCTTAGCTGCTTATCAGTTCTCACAAGGAAAACACGCGACTTAGCTCTTGGCTGGCAAATACATCAGTGTACTTTGTCATCCAGTGGCTTTGTACACCAAGGATGGTGTCACGTGAAGAGTGCAGGTCTGTCCGTACCTACTGCCATGGCTCACCCTCTCTGCATGGGGGGCTTCACAGCATGGAAGAGGACAGGCAGAAAGCAAACGATGTTCAGCCACAGGCTTCTTGTTATCAGGAGCAGCAGCTATCCTACAATGCTACCGAGAAAGACTGCTAGAGGAGGAACCAAAAGAGCTAAACCTGGTTAACTGGGAAGGTCATGGTAAGTGGCAATAAATGTCCTCGAGGCACATGCAAGTAAAACAGCAAGATGAAATCCAGGAGGAAGATGCTGGGATTCCTATAGGGAACAATTCCATGGCAGAAAGGTTGGGTTTGGGCACTGGAACTGTCTCCCCCGGGCACAGGACTGGGATTGTCTCACCTCAACCTTTTAAAGCTAGGCTGGATGAGAAATAATTGGAGGTTGGCAAGGAGAACATGAGCAGATGATCAAATGAGCCTTTTCTGCCTTACATTTCTAACTCTCTGAAAATTCACCTTCTCATCCAACAGGCTGATGACACTGCCACTAGGAATAAAAATGATGGCTGTTTGTACTCAAGTGCAGATGTCAAAAGAGGAGCAGCAGGGATGAGGTAGCGCAACTGGCCTAGCAAGAGGCGTGCAAACTGCTTCAACCCTGATGCACAAGAAGGTGCTGAGCTGCGGTGATAAAAGCAGGGAGAATGAACAGGGTCGGGTAACTTTTCTATGGAAGCAGAGTTTGCGTAAGGGAACCAAAGCTATAGAAAACATACAACTGAAGTGCTATTTGTACAAATGAAGAAAGGATAAAAAAAGAGTGCGAGATGTTATTTTTGTTCCCATGTTCTACAAAGTGGTCTAAAATTCAATAAACTTTTTTTTACTGCAGTAACTGCCGTCATCTAAAACACCAAATGAAAAAAAAAACGGAAAACTGTATAAGGTCAAACATGCAAGCACCTATAAATGAGGAAGGTAAGGACTGGCGTTCACCTCTGAGGACAGTCTATAGCTACAGTTACATCATTTTATGTCACACCACATTGTGTGAAACATGAGCTTTTTTTCCTATTTCCACAGCAACTTCCTTCACCTGCTAGCCCCTGTGGACATTTGTGAAACCAGAAAAAGAAGTGTATTGTCCACTGTTCCTAATTAAAATCCCATTGTCTTGTGGTCAGAGAACTCTGCAGAACCAGCAAGGTCACGTTACTTGCTTGAGGTCAGACAGAAAAAGCATGCTAGACCAGAGATGACAAATCTTTCGGATTGTGCACGCAATGAAGCACTCCACAGCTGAGGCCAGACAAACAGTCACCGGGAAGCTCTGGTTCCCCTCAGTAACTTAACCTTAAATAGTCTAAAATTCACAAAGGAGAAAATACCGCTTCCATCCCCCTGCTCAAGTGAACCAGGAGTAACTTTTTCTCCCAAAGCCTTCTTGCACCTGCAGATGTTGCTCTGGAAACCAATGCAGCTCCTCCGTCTGTGCCGATCTTCAGCTGCTCTCTGCAGTTTTTCTGTATCATTGGGTGCCAACAGGCGTTCACACTCCAAGTAATATCTGGTCTGACCATTTGCCTGTTACTCCAGCTGCTCAAGAGCCCATCTGCTCGGACAGGCTTGCTGGCTTCACTCACAGCACATGACCCAAGTGTTTCCATCATTTACCCTGGAGAACTTGGGGGACACAGTGGTGACAAAGTGACAGATCTTTGCATTTGTGACAAATTCACTCCGTCTGTTACCTAGTATTTTCCCCAGGTATTTACTTCTGGAGGCATGAGGCGTCTGTGCCTTTGGTGAGTTTCCAATACTCACATCCACATGTTAAAATGGAAATAACATCTGAGTGGAAGACTCCTAGTTTGGACTTTACATTTTTATTTTCAATGACTAATTTTGTTTAAGTTGGTAAACGCAGCTGTTGCCTTGCCAGTTGGTGACATTTCCTTTTGGACTTCCCCGCTGGTTGGTGTGTTTCTGCCAAGATATGTAAATTGACTCATTCCTTGTATTCCTTTGCCTTTTTATATAATGCTTCAGTTGGGATTTGCTGAAGGTCTCCTGAGATTTGTTTTTCTAAGTAATTATTAGCCCTGCAATGGTAGACCGTCTTTACTTACATGCTTTCTGAATTGTCACTTAAGCATCCCATGATCGGGATGCTGGATCTAACTGATGTAACACTTCACTGTATTACATCTAGATGTACTTTATCTCATGATGACTCAGTCACATCAACATCAAGTCACAGCAGCAATTGTAAAGAGGTGACAGAATGTATGTCTGTTTTACACCAGCATTATCCACGATGAACCATTCACTCAGCTCTCCACTTACTTCAATGGTTCAAGTTTGTCAAGACTCTGCAATTATAAAATTACATTACCCTTCTTATAAAGATAATAAAAATAACTTCTTTTACCCTCCCATCTCCCCATAAGAACCCCAAACAGGCACATTTAATTGGCAGATAATCTGCCTTAAACCAGGGAGCAGGAGAGGCTATCCAAAAATCTGACTATTCCTTTATCTCCTGAATTGAAATGGCCAAGCTGAAGCTATAAAAGAAAAAATTCAAATTCTCTGTTTTGTTTTGGTTTTTTTGTTTTGTTTTCCATTACTGTACCACTGAAAGGAACACAATTTCTCTTCAACTACTGCAATCGCATCCCCTTTCTAGGATACTTTTACTGGAACACAATTTCTTCATCAGTCACTTTTTTTTCCCTCATATTCCCATATTTCTTTAAGAACTCAGTAACTCCTCATTCAATCATTTTCCAGCAAGTTGGTCTTCACCTGCAGCTTCTCCCAGTTCTGTTTTTAGTGAGTTTTGCACATCCGCCTTTGTGCTGTGAGACAGCCTCTCTAATTTGGTGTTTTCAGTACATCCAGCAAAGTCATAGTGCTCCTCCCATTATCATCCTTCTTTTCCTATGACTAAAGAGTTTTCACTTGTTAACCTCAGACAGGCTCACTGGGTGGTGGCACCTTACCTGTTGAGCAGCAAAAGGGATAGCCTTCTCCAAGAAGCTGATCTAGTTGCTGAGAAAGCTATCTGCTTTATTTCTCATTGGGCCCCCTACTCTTGTTCTGAAACTGACTTCTGTGCTGCTTTTGCTGGATGCATTCAAACATCCACTGTTGGCTTTAATATTTCCATCTTTGGGAAGTCCACTATTTGGGCTTGTCTAGCTGAAAACCAGTTATATTTTTAGCAATCTATGCCATGTTCACTGGGTAGTAAAGACAAAGAACCATCTCTCTTACTAATTCTCCTGCAGAGGTTTTCTAGGTTTTCTTTCTTCTTGGTCCTGTCACAAAATATAACAGTCACTTCTACTGCACATGGAGATCTGCAGAAGATACACACTGTGTTCGCCTCCAATACGCTCAGACCACAACAATTCCACCAACTGCTCTGGGGACATCTTTACACTATGCCCACACACTATGACTGAGAGCCTCAAGAGCAGGCAGAACTCTCTCAGGCTCCGCGTTATTGCTTTGGAGACAGAATATGTTCGACCATCAATTCCTCCATACTGTCACTGTCCCTAGCCCCGAGAAGGAAGTCTCTCTGTTAGTAAGCAGATGTTGAGCTGAGGAATTCGGTCCAAATTTGCTGACGGCTCTTATCTCATCATAGTAGTTGTCTGTTGGTAACACTGTGTAATTGTCATTTCGTGTACTGTGTTTGAAATCTAGTTCAGAGCAATCGACCGCTAATTGGTTCCCAGTCTATAAGCTATTTTTCTGCCTTGGAAGTCATAATTAATGCTACTCCTTGGAGTTATAATCATCTCACTTCATGAATATATTATAGCTTTGTTTTCATTCTTAGATTGCTCTTCATCAATTCCTGGTCACAGATATTTTCCTTACTCAAAGGATTTTATTTAATGTATTCGTCCATCTCTTTCACCTGCACCTCTTTTGTTGTTGCAGCCTTTCTTCCAGTGTTCCAGAAACCTACTTTCAGTGGCAGGTTTTTTTTTCCAAAACTTTCCCTGCAGAACTTCTCAGAGGCATGTCTGGCTCATGGTTTGCTTTTCACTGAAGCAGGTCATATCATTTCACCCAAGACAGAATCTGTTACTTACTTGGCATGTGCTTTGCTGGAACAGCTACTTCACCATCTTCCTCTAATTTGCCTCTTTTCCAAGGACAGATTTTTGCCTGTAGCTGAACCCCCAACACAGAGTGTTGTATTACTGCTTTTCATCTCGGCCATGACATTTGGCCAGTTCAGCCTGGGTCATGAGACTCTACCACCTTGCCCTCAGCGAGTTTTGTTGCAATCTTATTTTGGTCGTTGGGTTAGATGGTACCCATGCCCCACCAACCGCTAAGGGAACACAGTAGTTTTCCTGTCACTTACATTCTTCTTGATAAGGATGCTGCAAGATGAAAAGATTGCAGAGTACTCGCATTTTACAGTAACAGCAGCCATTGCAATACCTGGCTTAAAAGAGAAACCACATCTTATATCTCAGAAGCAGCTGTGTTCTGTCTCCAGAGCTGCTGTGAATTCATACCTTCGTCAGCATGACATTTTGCATGCCTCCCTCCCTCGTCCCCAGCACGCTAAGATGTTAGTAGTTATCAGCACCCAAATCTTACATAGGTTCATGTTAGGACTCCCTAAATACAGTGAAACACAGAAACTTAACACCTACCAGAGCTAGGAGAAAAAAATTTCAGAAAATTTTTTTTTGCTTACTGAGCTAGCTCATATTCTTCTATACTTATGGTGCTATTTGGTTCAGCAGATGGAGAATGAAAAGGAAGGTCCCTTTTGCCAACAATTTATACTACCTCACGTGAGAGATGTTATCTACACTCGGGCCTCACGTGACAAAGTCATTCTGGACCTGACAGTGGGTAAACTGCAGGGAACAGCAGACTTTGCACTTGGATGGCCAAGCCACAAACCTGAAATATTAACACTTAAGTCAGGGTTTGAGAGAGAGCCAAAATGGGTCAGCAGTGTTGAAAAGAACAGTAACTCAACATGGCAAAAAGCCAAGTCCTTCAGGGTGACAGGCTCCACAGAGTGTGGACATCCAACCCTCAGGACCAGTACCTGGGACTTGCTAACTTACTTTTTGAGAGTGAAGTTGTGGGGGATGCCTATCAGCCAAGCAAGAGATGTGTAAATTAGATTAGGATGGTATGAGCTGCTCTGTGAATCTGCAAGGTGGTCAACGGATTAGGTCTGTGCACTTTGTCCACTGATGTTGCCATCCTTGGCACCAGCCAGGTTGGTGAATGGGGTGGGAGATGGGGTGAGGATAGAGAAGAAGGAAAAGCAGGGTTAAAAGAGAGTTTTCTGGTTAAAAAATGAGACAAAAAATGCTATTAACTGAGATACTGGAAATCAGTGTCAGCCTTTAAATCTTTCCAAATCAAGACAGAAGACAAACACAGAGGACAAAGAAGAGACGTTCAGAAGAACATAAAAACCAGAAAAGACTTAACAATGTTCACAGATAACCACCTCTCAAGTAGTATAAATATAGACTGAGCAACATACAGCTTGCCTTAAAAAGCCAAACCATCCTCATTTCACCTCTTCTTTTTAAAACACTGTAACAAACAGCCATGTAAAGGCTAAAGCAAACAACAAGAGGCCCAGGTTGTGTTAAGAACCTTCCTGTATAACCTTGAGCAACTTCATTGTGCCTCAGCTTACATGCATATAAAAGATGTGCATACTGCGATAGGTGTCTGTAAGATGGACTTAATTAAAATTCGGTGTTTAAAGTACTGTTCAGTATAAAACTTTGAGAAAAGTTACGTAATTCTGCCATTTGTGGTTATCTGGTACATCATTTCTCCCTAGAAAACACAGCTTTGTTCCAAAGTACAAAGAACACCAAAGAAAAGTGCCCGTGGTTTCTGAAACTGAAAGAGACTCTTGAATCCACTTGTTCAAATGCCATAAGCAACGCCTGTAGACTTTCTGAAATGCAGACCACCATGCTGCAGAGTTACTCTCCATTGAGAGAGTGATCAGTAAGCAGGCAGGACACAGCTGGTACCTGTCTGCACTAACTCCCCACTAAGTCTCCATGAGAAAACTTCCAATGTACCTTTTTTCTAGTGAAGAGCAGGTATCCTAGTAAATATAGGTGTCACAAATATCTGTAGTTATTAGGTCTCAGATGAAGAAGAGGAAGTTGAAGAAAGACTGAAATAACTCAGATTCATAAGAGAACAGCTAGCTTCTGTTGGCCCAAGTAATTGCAATACTGCTTCATACACTTTGATTATGAATTCTAATTTTGTGATACCTATCTTTCTCTGCTTGGCCTCCTAATGGTTAGACAACCAATCTGTGCATGACTGTGCTGCAGTTTTGTTTTTACCTCTTGACAATTAACCCTCTTTGATGGAACACATTGTAATCCTATCGGAACTTCCAAGACAAGCCGGGCTCCTACTGCAACGTTCCATCAAGACTGGGTTTATTGTCAGCTTTTGATTTTATTGCTTGTGAAAAGGCTGTAAGTGTGGGCACAAAAAGGCAAGAAGCAAAGCACCAGCCCAAACAGAAATGGGCCCCAATCCCTGTTCCCAAATGCAAACACTTGAGGTACCTGGGAAGCCTAAACAGCACACAGGGTCACTTACTCCTTAGTGTAACTCCCTCACTTTTGTAACTCTCTTGCCTTTGATTTCAGTGCCTGTTGAGCAGACAGAAGAAGAAATACTTGGAGGATGAATGCCAGGGGAAGACTTCCTTGCGGAACATTTTTGTTTTGTTCTTCATTAACGGGTGGGCGACAGCCATACATACCTACGTGGGTGAGCACATGGTGGTTTATGGAAGACAGAGCGCCAACGTTAATTCCCAGGAGTCTCAGTTTCACTTATGTGACGCCCACATTCACACTGCAATCACAACTGCACCAGCTATAATCTTGTTGGAGCTTCTGCTTGCAGGATGCTGGTTAAAGACATCCTAAATCCCAACCCCATTTCCCATTATCCCAAGTCCTGTGCCAGCAGACTCAAACTCGGGATCCTTTATGGTAACAACAGAGCTTGATTAACAGCTTTATTACTAATACCATCTACCAATGAAGTACTTTTCAATATGTGTTTTAAAATATGCATTAGTCTGATATATTAGCCCGATAACCTATTCCTTATCAACTTCATAAGGCAACACTAAAGAAAAGCAGCGATACAAGAGATTTTGATGTCTACAACTTGCTTACAGGACCCAAATCTAAGAGACAGTATCGTTGCATCAAGCAATGTCACATCAAGGTTTCCAGTAGCTTCAACATTTCCCATTTCATTAAATAAAAAAAGGGGTGGAGAAAGGAGGAAACTGTTTCTGCTCCACTTATTTGACGAATGCAAGAAACTGTGTATAGAAGAAATCATCTGACACAACCTCTCTGAATCTTGCTGAAACACAAACAAAGCGAGATCAACCCAGATAGCTAGAATTCGCTTCCATGATTTAGGCAAATGGTTAAAAACCATGAAAGTTTCTGGAGACCTCAGCTGAATGCTTCCAAACAAAGCATACGTGCATGCGAGTATATGTCAGTAAATAGGTTTCAGAATTCAGTGCCTATCTATCTACACCACTTTAGCCTTTCAACAGATTAACTCCGTATGACAACTAAACTACAAGTCTCAGCCTGGAAGCATGTCCCTTCCCCCTCCACTGAAATCATAGTCAGAAATGCTCTGGAGGAGATTAGGGAGATGATTTTGCAAAGCACAAAGCACTGACCTAAATGTGTTCCTGTGTAAGTAGGTGGAGGTTCTAAATTTGACTGAAACGGCAACGTTCAGTCCAGTCTTTTGTGTTTTTCAAGATCTGCGTAAGCTTTCAAAGTGTCTCATTTAGTTTAAAGCAGGTTTCACCAACATTTTCTGCTCTTAGCCTATTTTTCTACAAACACACAAACTGAACATACATGTATTCTCCTGAATCTAGAGAAATGAACGGTTTTGTGCTTCACCTGCTAGCTCTGAAACAGTGCCAGTTGCAGGTGATGCTCTGGCTTGTGCCAGCATTTTGTAGTGGTGCTCCAGCACACAGGAGGGTCGGCGCCTTCACCAAACAACGAGCTCTGTAAGCTTTTACACTAGGCAAGGAGATCCCAAATTATAGGCCAGTTGCATTTCTTACTTTTCATCCATGCAACACTGTTAAATCAATGGGATTTGCATGGATTAGCAAAGGACAAAATAGCCTATTTTAGTAACAGTAAATTGACATTAAGATTATAACCCATCTCGCACTCCCAAGACTAATTACTTCCCAACTCAATGTATCAGAAGACTCTTTCTGCCTAACAAGAGTCACATCAGAGCAAAATAAAACAGGTTGGTTTTTTTTTCTTTTCTCTCTTTTAGACACGATATATTTTAAAGCTGAAAGAATTAATCACTTCATTTTCTTTAAAGAGTAAAAAAAAAATAAAATGAGCAAGCACAGACTGCTATGCCACTTGGTTAGAAAAAACAGACTCAGAGGCTGCTGCCAGCTCACGGAGTCCTGAGGTATGACATCACAGCTGGCCGTGATGTAATTCTTTCTGGACGATGGAGCTCTCTTATACAACGAGGTTGCTGTTCCCCCTCAGTTGCTCCCTAGATTCACACATGTGAACAACAGTGTCTGTATGAGAACATTCAGATAAAATGTCACTGAGGTTTTGAAATGATAACCAGAAAATGGGCTGCGGTATTAGTTCTGCTAAACATTATAAAAGCTTGAATTTTAGTTTTTATTAGGCTCTGCAAGACTGAATTTCCCAGAATGAAGTAACTGGTATCTCAAAATCATCTGAAAACGGTTTTGTTGTCCTCACACTAAAGCTCTACATCACCCCCCCTCCCGAGATACATGTAAAACAGATAATCTGAGAGCAACTCACATGTTGGTTTTAAAGGGACCCAAATATAAAATGTGCTGAATGATACCTAGGACAATGCAGAGAACCATGCTCCACACGTGTCGGGGACACAACTGCCTTGGTATTGTGTAAGACATCCCCAGCCCATCTGTAGACACAGCTTCTGATGCATGGCCACCGCAAGTCAACTCAGCCCAGCTCAGCCTACAGCTAAAGTGGGTTACTCCATTTTTAGCCACTGACAAATGAAGGGGTTATTTGCTTTTAATGTAGTGGAGATTACCAAGGGCAACAAGTTATTAACACAGAGACCACACAGACACTCGTTCAACAGCCGCCCCTCCAAATACTCAGCCTTGAGTGCAGCTGTGGTCACGGTGCAGGTCCACACATGGTTTAGCAATCCCAGAGTGGGCAACTCTGACAGCATCCTGAGCTGAACCCCTGGCTGTCATATATCAAGACTGATGATTTTCATAGCATTTTCCTCCAGAAGGCAGTCTATTTTGGTCGCTTTGTTTCAAGCTGCTTGCATCCATTGCTGCTCGCATCCTCAGTAAATGCGGGGCTGGTTTACAGCCTCTGTCCTAGCGGCTGCATCTCAGCAGGGTTACAGACACACACTACAGTTTAAGTACTTAGGGACTGCTCAGAGTGAAATGCATAAAACGCCAATGTATTACTAGACTCCTACAATATTTTTAAATAGCATTTCTGGTATATGGAACCATTTTACAAGCAAGTCAGTGTTCTGTGACACCAAAGATTTTTATTTTATCCTTTAAAGTTTAAATCTCACAGCAAAGTGGGTGTTGATAGGATTTGCCAGCAGCACAAACAAAATGTACGAAATCCAGACTAGAAATGAAATGTTCTCTCCACAATGGGGAAACTAAGGCAAAACAACAGAAAATCCCCATAATATACTGCAGCTTAATAGTATCAAACAAGCAAGTAGAACAAAGACTTCAAAGCACATTTGAGCATGCCCTTCTCCAGGCAGCATGTCAAAACCACTATTTCTCCTCCCCTTCTCCTTGACAGACGGTCTGACTGGGCCCAAAGCCACACCACCAAGCTGTGATCCTGGCAAAACCCACAAGGTAAATAAGGATGGGCATGAAGTGTAACTGGATGGGAGGCATGCGAATGCTGAAGGATGAGATGCTGGCGACTTAGCAAGCAGCATGAACTGCTCAGAAACAATGCTCCAGCGCAATGCCAAGAGTGCTCCGGAGGTAAATGCTACATAGCCAGGGCTGTATCCATCTCCAGTTGAGGCCCTCATTCATTTAAAAGGTTAAATGCTTCAAATTTTCTGAGCAAATCCCAATTTTGTTAATTTTTCCTCAAGCTACTAAAAAAACCCCAAACCAACAAACCCTCAATTATCCAGTTAACATTTAGTAAATTTTGTTTTCTTCTATGCTGCAAGCGTCACATGAAGATGCAAGAAAGTGATACCATGTTCTTTTGCAAGACAGGATGTATTTCATTGGTACCAAACCATCTATATATGTGCTTTATGAAAGCAGCTGATTCCCTTGGAGCTAAAAAACACCAAGGAGATGCCAAGTCACATTACTTGGGCATTTTCGTTTGTTTTAGCATTGTGTGGCGGAACCATCTGCGTAAGACCAGATCAATAATCAAAGCCAGCTAAGGCCAGATGACAAATCTCTCTGCTTCTGCAGGTTTAAATGTCAAATTACCAATGCCATTCAAATTCTAGTTCACTTTTAACTTCAGATCAAAGCTAACATAGCTGGGAAGACAATGCTTTTCACCCTCTGCCTTCTCCCCCTCCTTGCTCCTCTGAAATCATCTGTCTCCAAGCCAGAAGTCTAAATGGAGTGTAGGGCGAGTTCAAAACAGAGAAGGTTGATGGGAGACTGCTGCCAATTCCGCTCTGCAGTCACAGCTTGCTCCCACAGCTCCATTAGCTGCCTGCAATCAAGGGCAGCCGACTCAGTCCTGCTTGCTGTCCAGGTTTAATAGGTTCAGCTAGTTAACGAGCAACAGCTAGATTGCATTCCAAGACTTCACATCATTCACAAAGCAATTAAGTATACACTTCTTGGTTTCCTCCAGGAGCCTGAGAGAAGTGCCTCATTCTACCAAGAGGATAAATGCAAGCTGCAATTTTCAAAACTGAATAGCACAACACAGTGGGGAATCATCAGAATATTCACCTTCGCTAAGTATCAAGCCGAATGCATCACTCCTTTCCACAGGCCTCTGAAGAGCACCCTTACCTGTACACCCCTGAATTATAGATTTCTTTTGCCAGATGAAATCAAGAGCTGTAAGCCACTGGAAAGCATCTCAGTGAGCTGCCGACAAAGCAGGCTAGGGAGCCATCGTGTTAACAAAACAAAAGATATTTAATTTGAAAGCCACTGCAAAGTCACGTATACAGGTATACTTTTTACACGTTCCCAGCAGAGGACTGCAAGGCACCTTGTAAACAACAAAACCTTGCCCCCAGATTTATGAAGCTCAAAAGCTAAACAAATGCCCTCAGGCATTTCTCACAAAACCAGGACCATGTCCCCAGAGAATGGGGGTACCTCCAAGGGCAGAGCTGGGAGAAAAGGAAGCGTATTTTCTTTTTCATTCGCACACGCCCATTCACCCCCCTCACTCCCTCTCCCGCACAACTTTACTGCTGTTAACACATGTACCATTACTGCTCCAATGTCCGTTCCAAATGTTTGTGTCCTTTCAAGCTCTCCCTTCCCAGGCAAAGATCCTACTGTTAACAGGCTCGTAACTTCTCCAGCAGCGCAAAGGATCCTCAGCCTCAACTGGCTGATTCACAGCTGGACCAAAGCTGCATCTTCAACATGCTCTGAAAGGACAACTCCTCATGTGTGCAGTCTGCCCTTTCCAGGCTGTGTAGCTGAACCTGAGGGAGAAGGGAGTCCTGCTGGCAAGGACCTGTTTTTTTCTCTCCGTGAAGAGACTGAAAATACATGCTGCTTCTATCTTTACACCAAATGTTAAGAGACATGAACACAGAGCTAGTGAGTAGATAGCAGCCACATCTAGAGAACAAAGAAAGAGAGATGCTGGTCATATGTTCTTCTCTCCTCCTCCCACATACAGCATTCACATATGAGACTTACAAAAGTCCAGATACTTACTGGTTTCTAACATCACTACTAACAAGAAAAAAGCAACAAAAAAATCCCCAAATACTCAAGATCCCTTCAACAACCTCTTTCTGTAAAACGAGGAATCAGATAAATGTATCTTGGACAAAGGTTTTTAAGAACCAGATTACCCAATCACTAAATCCACATTGATTCAGTTTCTCTGAGTGAAGACACACAGAAGTATCCACTATCGAAACACAGACAAGTTTAAGGAAAAAAATAAAAAAAAATTACCCCTTCACTCAGTTACCAAAAAACTCATCACTAAACTTTACAAAAAGACACAACACAGACTGGTCATTTTACTACAAATGCTAAACCTTGGTATGGAAAGGAAGCACAGCTGAAGGGTTATATAAGTTTTTTCTACTGTTATTCTCCATTTCCTTCACACATGCCAGTCAAAACTATAAAATGCTTGTGGGAGAAATGCAGAAAGCATGGTTTCACATTCCAGAAGATCTATTTCCATGTGCTGCATACAAGCCAGGCGACCACCCAGGAAAGTCGGGCAAACACGGTTTGGCCCATCAGTGCTGCAATCACACGCTAGCAGCCATTCTCCATCAGTGCTTTGTTCTGTATTTGCTATGAGAGGTAACCACCGAGCCTGCGTCAGGATCACCTCTAAACCTGCTCTGAAACAATATTAACGAGCAGCCCTGCATTTTCTTCTCTTGAGAAGTTGTGCCAAGCTCATAAGCAGGGCTAAAATAATTTGAATACACCATCCACAAGAAAAAAAGGAAAAGAAAAAGTAGATAATCTTAACACAGCAGCCTATAATATTAACAGCTCTATTTTCAAACCCTTCCTTCCCCTCTCTCTCTACCCTCCAACATGACACTTTCACCCCAGTTTTACTGAGGAAAGGAGAGCAAAGGTGGGTCATCTGTAGTCTTGGGAAAGGCTATGACCAGCTATTTCCTCTCTTTAGAGCCTGCATTTATGTTATTTACTTTTCACTTGTTGATCACAGAAAGATTTGGCAACTGTTTCAGAGTCACTAAAAAGGAATCAGTCCCTCCGAGGCCAAGCTGGTTGAGAAACTTTGCTGGCTGGAGCAACAGAAGTAGGCATGACTTGCCTTTAACAAAGCAGAAGGCATTTGTTTTTAGTTAACTGGGTAAAGGGCAGTAAAACTCAGCCAAGTATTTATTTACTGGACTGAAGTGCCTGCAGTGAGAGGAGGGCAAGATGTGTGTGCCATTTCTGTAATCCCAACCTTGGAAGGGAGGTAACTGAACTTTGATTTCACTGTTGGAATAAGATAGCACAGAAAGCCTGTGGTATGTGATGTCAAAATGTTGATTTATAAAACGGATGTTCTGTAGGGGCTTGGGGGGAAAACCAAAAAAAAGGTCTTCAGAGCTTTTCCTAAGACGATACCTTTCCTACATCTGTTGGCCATTACTTTTTGCCATTTCAAGAAAGTCAAGAGCACGAGTAGGTAACAAATGCTAGTGAGATTTTTGCTTTGCAGGAACGACGCTTCCATTTCAGCAGTGAGGAATGATGACTGTACCTGGGTGTCACTGAAGCATACCCCTCCGATCTCTCCAGTGGGAACACCAATAAATTTTAACAAAAGTAACAAGTATTAACAGAACCTTACCTAGAATTGACCCAAATTGACACTCAGCAGAGTTACTGCTGGATGATACTTCAGTACATGTTACTATGTGGCCCCATCAACTTTGACCGAGAGGCTTATTTGGCTCAGTTGTGTTCCCCTGCTCTGTCCAAGGGTACCATGAGAGGGGTGAGCAACGAGGGACCCCGACTCTGGGTTCGTATCAACTCTGGTAAACATGACTGACTTTCAGATCATGGCAGGGCAAAAACATGGGAAGGTCTTCCACCAGGGACAGTACTGCCTGGGGACACTGCTGAGGCTTGTTGGATGTGTGGCAGGAAGCAAGAAACAAAAGTAAAGAGGAAAAAATGGATGACCTCACAATACTCAGCTGGAGCTGTCAGGCAACAGTTAATGCTGAGGAATCTTGCCATTCTGTTTATATTCTTTCACCACAAGCAGGTGTTGGGAAGCCCAGGATGGGAGGGGCATGCAGTTAAAAAAAGAAAGAGGAACCACCTTTTTTTTTACGTGCGTGATCTATTCAGATGAATCTTTTTTACCGACAGCCTCTTTTCCTGGAATCAGCACGGTTGCCCAAGCATCACTCCCAGTCTCTCCAGACCTCAAAACATTTAAGGTTATGTTACCTGTTTGTAGCGGAGGATGACATGGTTTTGATGGGAGTTCTAGTGGAATTAAGTAAATTTTTTAACAGAGACATTATTAAATCTTCTAGGCTTTTTTAAATTTAGATTAGTTTTACCGGTTTTTTTTTTTTTGTTATTCTCTTACGGCTGTAGTCATGTGCTGTCATGTTTACCATCAGAAAAGTGTGGAACAAAGGATGGATCTCCATTGACATCCACCTCGTTTCTTCCCTTGGTGACCTTGCATACAACTGTGCATACGATTTCTGCACTGATGGATTCTGTACAGAGAACTGCTTTGACCTGCAGATTTTTCCTCCCATCTGCTGGTGCTCCTTGTCCACTGCTGCAGCCACCACACTCTCCTTTCTCCTGCAGCTCCTTGTTGCTAAATGTCAGGGTCACCGGTGCCACCAGCTGACATGATTAGTGTGGCTGACATTACACCACTGCTCTAAAGGAAGCAGGCAGAGGGCAAGGAGAAAAAAAAAACAACACCCAAAACAAAACCTGCAGCCATTTTAGGCAGAAGGAATCAGGCTCAAATAGACATTAGCAACCTCACTCTTACCAACTAAAAGTGAAGGTCCTTGCATTGCAACAGATACATGCGGCATTTCAATGCGCTCCCGTGCTCGTAAAATCAGTACACTTCTGCCTGCCCCAACACATATCCTGGCGCCGTACTCCAGTTCTCAGAGATCAAAGGCAAAGATTAGGGAGGAGGAAAAAAAAAACTGTTAAAAAAGCCAAAACAAAACAGCATCAGACAGGAGATAAAGCCTGACCTGTGATTCAGCACATTCAGATGCTCAGGAGTACAACAGCCTGTGCACTACTGAAAGACAGCAGCAGTCCATTACATATATTGATTTGCAGCACTTTGTCAGCACTAATGATGTTACCTCATTAAAAGAGATAAATGCCCTACTGTTCTACCAAAAGCATCTGCTCCTTTCTCCTTCTCGCCTGTCCTCCAGCAGGGCCCTCAGCAGCAGCACAGCGAAATCAAATCAAAATCCAACGCTAAGCTTGGTTAGAGCTGCTTGCTAAGTTTGCTTTATTGTTATTCTTCTAATTAATTAATTATTTTTAAAATGTGGCTATTCTGTGTTTCCTAGAAGGTATCTCTTCTTTTGATGATGAAGAAGCACATCAAAGGAAAGCCATGTGAAACATCACAGCCCTCCTGCTGGCAAAGGACTTCTCAAAAAATAAACGAATGTCTACGTTGGATAATTCATTGACCGTTAGGTAAAACGGTATGGGCTGCAACTTTGATCACAACGGGTGAAGAGATAGGTAAGGTGGTGATGATGCCTTCTGTCCACTAAGGCCAAACAACACGTTGCCACATACAACACACTGGTTTTGTCCCAACAGATTCCTCGTTACATGCAAAGGTAGCAGTTTACCATTTTGAATGTTTTATGCATAATTCCTTTGTGTATAGGGTCTCCAAAGTACACATTATTAAAGTCTATTAAACTTTCTATTTAGCAGAATTACCAATGTGCCTTTAGGGAAATTATTACAATGAAGTTGCACCGGTATTTAAATTCTAGTTGTTTAACAATCTTTTCCTAATCACCAATCCAGGTATCTACATTAAAGTGCAGTCAGACTTCTTCCAGCGCAGCATAAACCTGTCTATGAGACACTTAGGGAAATTAATTAAAAAAAAAAACCTATTTCAACATGGCATGTTTCTCATAATTAGCATCAGACAGCTACTGCTTTAAAATAATAGGAACTCCTTCCTGATCCTCTTCACCAAGCAGAGCACTCCACAGTTAAACCTGGTGTAGAAACAATTAACTATTTGCAGTCACACAACTAATATCAACATATCAGTATCTGCAAGATACCAGCCTATTTAAGGCAAATTTGGCCAACAAGGTCCCATTCTTTACAAATGGCTTTTCTACAAGAAAGGACCTGGCCTTGTGTGAGACCACATGGTTTCACAGATAGAGTGGCCCAAAAGCTGCTCAAACTCAAATGTATGTCCACGTCCCTCCTCTGTTCCAGCTACTAAACTCTCTGAACTGTGTGTAAAGCCATACCAGAGCAGCTACTAACCTTTGGTTGTGCCCTTCAGATAATTTCCCCTTGAAATACTGCACAACACAGCTACAGCTAGTTACTCTCCAAATGTGCTGGTTTTCATGGCAATGAGTCTTAAACTTAATTCCTAAGTTGTACACGTGTGCCCATGCCTCCTGTGATAAGAACAGGTGTTTTAGCTATGGGAAGAGTCTCATGTTTCTCAGGGGAGAGAAATAAACTTAACAATCATAATAGAAATCCCAGAATTCAGCTTCTTGGGGTGTGGTAGAGGAGACCTAGATCCTGACCTTTCCGATTTCCTCCATGACCTTCAATAAATCACTGTGTTCCTGCCTCCATTTCTCATTACAAGAGTGATATTTCATCCTCTTTTAAATTCTCAGTTGTGCTCAGGTTCATCCTCTTTTAAATTCTCAGTTGTGCTCAGGTTCTATCTATGGGGCAGTCAGGCTCTCCAGTGAAGACAACTGAGCAAGTACCTACACCGATGTCTTGTCCTTGCCACTACATCACACCGACAGTTTTACAGTTTCAATACCAGTTCAATTCTCAGTCAATTTCAATGACAAAAACAACATTTAACGTATTGAAAAAATGCTGACAAAAATCTTATGAAACTAGTGGCCACAGAAACGGAATGTAAGTACTGAAGAGGAGTTGCTTAACGGGGCCTCACATCAAATGAATATGCAGAATTTAGGCCATCGTACAACTACATGCTTTGATACACTAGAATTCAAAGTTTATGTCCAAGTACAGATAAAAGGAGGACTAAAGTCATCATTGGAAGCTGCCACATATAGTAAAGGTTCCTCTGACAAGTATGAGTCAAATAGTGTCTGTACTTTTCGGCTCTTAAGGCAATTCAGTGGCCTCTAGCAGGTCTACACAATGAAGTTGTTTCCATCATGACCAAAAGTCATTCAGAGAACAATCCCCAGAAAAAAAGCACAGCAAATGGGTGGACCTATTTTAGCCATACACTAATTCCTTATAAATCAATGGACTAAAGCGCTTCCTTTCTCCAGTTACAAACCCTGAGCCAAATCACTATCTCCGTTTTACAAATGCAACCTCATCGACTTTTCTCAAGTTACACATGCACCAGAGCAGATCTTGTCCTTGCATGCAATGGGATGCCAGTGAATTCCTAGTGAATAAGAATTCCCAATTATTCCCATGAATAAAAAACCAAACATCTGTTCCTCTTAACTGAAATAGGATGAGGAACATCCCTTTCACCTTTAAGAAGACGACATACTTCTAAGAGACACAAGGGAAAACCCCACTAATTTCACTTCTTCAGTTTGCTCTCCATTAGAAAAGACTCTTGTATGCTTAGAAAGGATATGTTTTTCAGGCTTTTAAGGTTACCTTATTCCACTGCAGATCAGAAGTCCAAGAATATCAGATGTTGGTTTAGAAAAGCCTCCAGCATCTACTTCACTATCCATTAAAGAAGCACCTCTTCCATCCAGTTTGATGGGGTAGTAGATCAAGGGTACAGCTCTACTGCAGCCTGAGGCTGTCAGTCCCAATTTCCCATCATGCAACCCTAGTTTCACAAGCATGAGGTGAGATGGCTTCTCTGCTGCGTTACCCCAAAATCCAAACACGTCTTTAGTTTAGTTAGCTGTTGGCTAGATTCACCCCATCAAGCAGCTCATAGTATGGACTCACAAGCACCAAAGCAGGTGCAAGAGGGAAGAGGAGGAAGTCCCGTCCAAAGACACAATGGGGAGAGAAAGAGGATGAAGAGCCATAACTGGGACTTGCATTGTCTGCCATGAAATCTTTGGTGCCCGACACCTACCGGAAGACATTGTAGGAACACAAGACACAGTGCGCACTGTGGCATTTAACACCAGCATTGCAACACACATGTAACATTCCCATGTTCGTGTGTTTGTCACACCAGATGACAGACCTCACAAAAGCACCTGGTGATACGATGTCACTTTTTTCCCAGGGTACTGGGTGTAGATGTGGTGCGGCCTCCATTTGTTGTTGCAGCATGTGGACAAGCAGCTACCTCAGCCAAGCTGTCGCTTTGTCTCTCCTGCCACCTACTGTACTGAATATCAAAATATGTGTCACCAACTCGTGTGCAGCTCCACTTCTGCTTGGAAACACCAACCTTTGGTTCTTCTAGTACCAGGGTGTGCACGTGGGAACTCCCTGCTGTTACAGCTCCTCCAGGGATGCTATCTAATGTTTCCTGGTGAAGGGTTAATGCAGCACTTGGAGCTCTACTTAACTCACTGATGCTTCAGGGTTAAAATTAGCATTAAATCCTAAAATTCTCCCAAGTTTAGGACACAAACTCCTCTCCCCCTTTACCCTATGAATAATTAATCACAGAAGATTCATTTTAAATGGTGAACAGGTCACGATGCTCCTTAAACTTCTGTCCCTTTATTTGCTGTTATTTCTGTTGACAACATTCACAAGGGGCAAAACCCAGCTGAAAAATAACTTCCCATTGGGCATAGGACTGCCAGCCTGTGGGCAGGGGTGAAACTCTTGCTGCACTTGAGCTGTGTAACCAAATGAGTGTCACCCAAGAACAGACCTGCCAGATGCAAGTCTGCTTCAGGCCGTGGTTTACCTTTGTCCTTTTAACCTCTCACTCTCAAAAAGCACAGCTGAGTGACCCTGGCTGTGCCATGCATACCCTCAGCAGCGCAGTGCTACCCACGTGAGGTGCAATGTCCTCCCTGGGAGTGGCATGTGGTCCTGTGGCCTTCAACTTCACCAGCTGCAGAAGGGGCTTCACTGACATTCCTGCCTAAGTGGCACGTCCAAGAAGAAGACAATTATTTTGCCATAACCATCTGGGTTCTGTCTCCATCCAGACACCATTAATCACAGTGAATGGCATCAAGAAGGGCAGCAACAAGTTTGAGTTGGTCCAGCACAGTCCAAGCCCATTGCAGGGGCTTCAAATCCATTCACAGTACTATACAGGAGACAATAAGCAATCAGCCCGAAAACAAGTAGACACATATCCCATATTAATTATTTATGCCACCCTTCCAGAAGGCATGACAACTTTATTTTTTAGTATTTTATTATTAATTCTGATAAAGTATTCAAATAGAAAACAACTAGCTGAAGCTGCTAAAAGAAACCTCATTATGTTATAGAGTAAGAAGCTACCTTGAGGGTGCTGGCTTATTTTCCCATATATGGCATTCTCTTTTACCTAATCAACAGCTTGAGGCTGTATGACAGGAGATATCTTTGATAAAAGGAGTATTCTGATGAAGGAGAAAGACATCCAACGTTTGTATGATCAAGTAAGCTATCAAGTGTATTTATTTATGCTGTGACCATAGTAATCAAGAGGTTTTAAATGTGGAACTGAGCATCAGGTAAGTGCATTTTAAATCTGATTTTTCACTGGTTGCAGTAAGGAAATCATTGACTAACAGGACTCTTTAGGGTCTTTACAGGCTGCAATTAGAGAAGCAGCTACAGAAGATAAAGTGTTCTACTCCTGTAAAAGCAAGTCTCACTTTCGCAAGTAATAGTGCACCTTTCATCTTAGCACTTAAAATTTGATCCACTGAGAAAAAAACATTAATATAAATCCACTCACTCACAGATAAACACCTCTGAAAAATGAGGACATCTCTTTTCCTTAAACAAATCTGACAAGGTTATAACTGAAAATATTTGTGTGACATGTAGTTCGGCATGGACACAGGAAAACAACTGGCATGAGTAACTGGAGTGTCTAATCTCAGCTATTTAGCCACCAAAATGCCTCAAGAGCTGCGATACATCCACTCAAAGCCAAAAATGGCCCACAAGTATCTATTAAACAGGAATGACTTTATCAGGAAGAAACAGTATGTTCCCATTGATTGCATAAAGGCTGAAAACAGGTAAAAAAAAGATCATTTTACAGTGTGTGATCAGAAGCAGCTTTTGCCAACACCAACTTAATTTGTAACAGAATCAAGGCAAAAAAACCTAAAGGATCACATTAGCAGTTACTAACACTACAGAAACTATCAGCTAAAAGCTGATGGAGTGAACAGAGCTTTAAAACAACTTCGTATTTTTAACACAAACTTGAAAAACCTGCTACTGCAGTATCAGAGGGTGCTTGCACATCCTCACTTGAAACTCTCAGACAACTCTGAAGGATCCCTAAGGATGCTCCAAGGGAATTAAAGCACCCAATTTTATACACGCTGTGCTCTCTGGATTGATGTCTCGCTAAACCAACAGGCAAAGTTTAATCTCCAAAAGGACTTCTACCTCTGCTGCGCTCAACCAAAAGGAAGAGAAAGAGATTTAAGCTTGTTTGGTCTATAGCTGATGGAGACTTTCTAGCAGAAATGGAAGTCAGGCGATAAGCTGCTCCCAGAGTTTACCTTGCTTTGAGAGGAGTGGAGTAGCTGGGAGATTTTCAGAGCAGATTCTCCAAACAAGCTGTTAAGAGAAGTCACTATCCAGAAGGCTCAAGAGAAGGAAAAAGGAAGCAGGGAAATCACAGTGAATGGGATTTGGCCGCAACCAGAAAACGGCTGCGTCTCTGAACACATTACAAACAGTCCTGTGCTTCACTGCTGCACCCACTGCTGGATGAGAAAAATTTACATAGATTTAATGCCTTAAAAAGCTCCATGGAAATTTAGATTAATTTGTTTAGAACAAATATTTCTTCTCCTCTGGGATGCCCTGTAAATGCATACATGAAGAAGAGGAAATTGCCACCACTACACCAGAACTTCTATGATTTTCTGTAAGGGGGAAGCTGTCAGGCTAGAGATTTATTTATTTTGAGGTTGTGATACATGGAGGTCACTGCTCCACTCATCTTAGATATCACCTCTCAGCCCACTGATCCTTCTGCGGAGAATTCTGAAGTCTGCCCAACTTTTCTGCAGGAGGGAATTGCTATTTGATCCTGTCAAGTGGGATAATTTGAGCTCAAAAGTAGAGGGTTACCTCGCTCCCTAAGTGTCTCTTCTTGGCACAACTTCAGATTGAGGAAGGTTGTACAATTACAGCACAGAATAAGGTGTTTAGAAGGAAATGTGGTGCTCTCAAGCCCAGAGGAAAACAAGCAAATCCCTGGCTATGAGTTGCATCACTTTGGAAAGAGCAACTTCAGCAAGAGGTCCTCAGTGCCTCCCTCCCCAGGGCTCTGCTGCTGTGGCAAGGCAGGCACTGAGGCCCTCCTGCTCATCTTCAAACCTAGGTGGAGAGCAAGCTGGTTGTTTAAGGTAGCAATGAAAGAACAATTACCATAGACGATGATCTCTACCTGTGCAAACTGAAGCCAAGCGGGGGACATGACACAACATGTACGAACTCTAAATTCATCCTTCTTCAAATCCCAAAGGATACAGCGCCACAGCATGTGCGAGGAGGGCAGATGCCAGCAGCAGAGAAATTTCTGGTCTAATCATGAGATAGAGGAAGAAGCAGTAAGAGCAGAAGAATGGAAGCGATAGGAGAAGCGAGATATAAGAATTACAGTGCCGATAGCATCTTACAGACAACACAGTTTTAGAAGAAGGGGAGGAAGTTGAGCAGCTGTGAAAGAGGGGGAAGGAAGAGTAAGGCTGATTTTCCCGATAGTCAGGTCATGAACAGTTCCCAAAACCTGTCTAGTCGGGCTGGATGTCTGATGTAAAGGTGCAAAAAGCAAGGCATGCGGCACCTTTGAAGCAGAAAAAGGAGATATTGGAGAGTGGGGTACTCTATGGGGAGATTAAAAAAACCACAAGTCTTCTAAGTGCCATAAATACAGATGAAGCTATTGAGTCTTTAGCCAATAATGAACGTGAATAGTTAATAGTGGAATTATGCAGAATTGTCCACTAAAACAAAAATCATAAAAACTTTGGCTCCTCACAACTGTCTTTTCTTTTGGAAATCCCACAGGCACTGCTGGGGGATTAGCTTTATAAAAAGTGAGAATTTAACTGGAATTGCATCTCTGCGTAACTATGGGAAATGTTGCTCACAGCAACAGAAAATGTAGGATAATTAGGTATTTCGGGGAAGATAGGAAAGAAAGTTACAGTAACCATGCAAAGAGAATAAAAACAATGCTGTCCTTCTCTGGGACCCTTCTGAGGATCTCAGAGCAATCTACAGCCATTCCTCATTAAAAGTTTACATGCTACAGCCACAGCTCATTGCATGATCAAGGTCCCAAATCTAGCTGCACTTCTCATCCCTATACTTTTATCCCTCTGCTCATCACCCCGGATACCAGCTGTAAGCTGTGGGGCAGGGACCCCATTGCAGGTTTGTCAGTGCAGGACCCCAGCTGGGACTCGGGGTGCTGCCAAGTGCCCCTTCAACATAATTAATGAGGCGGCCTGATCAAGAGGAAGAGAAGACAAAAGGTTTCCATCAAGTGAGAAAACTCTTAAGCGTGAGAAGTGAAGGCTGTCCCTATGCTGAACGTGCTCAGCAGCACAGCCCAGCAGGGCAAGCAGGCTGGGAAAGTCAGCTGTCTTTCAGACAAAAGTGTAAAAAACAAGTGGGATGAGAAAAAAGGGAAGACAAGGCCAAGCAGAGGGAGGCAGGCTCCAGACAAACCCTTCCCTCCCCAGAGGAGTGGACCTCAGTGGACACCGTTGTGGAGTCTGCAGAAGATGCTGCTCAGCAGGGGAAAGGGTCAAGTTAAAATACAAAACCACATTTACATGCTCCCGTGAGTTCCTTAACTGCAGTTGAGAATTTAATGGGATGCTTTGCATTGGACTTGTTTGACTGTATGTGTTTTCCACCGATTTCCAGTTCCTGTTTCTGCTCCTATGATGATTTTTAATCATCGGGACAAAACAGTAATATTCAGATATTGCCTTGCTAAGAAATCTAGAGTAACTGGAAGTTATATTAACAATATTTAAATACAGTCCATGTCTATTTAAAGGCTTGAATGCATCTCTTTAGAACACTGCATAAATTAACCCAACCTAATTCTCCAGGATGCATCAAAGCTCTAAGTTTGATGTTCTCTCTCACCACCCACTTAAAAAAACAAAATCAACACGCTGGGGTTAGCTTAGGTTGCAAACGGTAACAAAATCAACATCCAACTGAATAAATGCAATTTACTCCCTGATGTAATGAAGATCATGCCATAACCAGTTCAAAACCAAAACAAGAAGACGCTCTCCCCCGCCCCCTCCATGCACAACGCCCCCTCCCCATTTTCGCACTGTTAACGACACCCCAGTGCAGTCTGCCTGCTCGCTCGGGATCCTGCATCGCTTCCTTCATCCCTCCCCACCGCCTGAAACCATTCCTGGACGGAGCGAAGCGTGTGTTGCCGTTCCCGCCGCGGGGCTCCCCGTCCCCACCGCCCCGCTCGTGCTGGCAGCCAGACAAAGCAAACTCCGGTTGCCTCACGGAGCAAACTCATTTTCCAGCAACCTCCCATCCCGGAGTTTACCGCTACTGTAATCCGGTGCTGTCAACAACGCCGTCTTTGTTGCGCGCCCGTGCACAGCTTGCTTGTTGGTTGATTTGTTGGGGTTTTTTATTATTATTATTATTTTAAGGAGAATTTTTGTTTCAAATGTGTAATCTGTTTTCCAGCTATTTCTCCTCCGCGCTGGCTCCACCCTGCACTGTAAACGAGACATTACCTTATACAAGAATGAATCTGCTGCATTCCTCTGTCTAGCTGCCTCGCAGCACATTTCCTACGCTCGCAGCAGCCCCGGCAGCGCACACTCTCCCACCCCTTCCCCCTCACCTTTTTTTCTTTTTTCTTTCCTTTT
>VZRW01003709.1:197117-241261 GCA_013398125.1 Aegotheles bennettii | reverse complement strand
TTTCCTTTTCACTGCCTCACTGTGTTTTTGTGTAAATGATCTCACATGACTCAACAAATCCATCTGCCTGGAGCAGGCCAAGTTTGGAGCCTTCCCAGGAGGGAGGAGAAGAATTGCTTTGTGGAAAGGACCTGGAGCTTTGCCCTTTCTCTGGCTCAAATTACCCGCCTGTCAGGCCTGACGGATTTGGCTAAAAATAAAAGGAAGCGGGCCGTGAAAAGGAGATGAATGAGCTCAGCAGTTCCTCAGATAACATGGGCCTGGTGTCGCCCAAAGCTCCCAGAGCAGAATCTTCAGATGGCAGGCATGTGAGCATGGTGCTGCAGCCTCGGTGAACTTGGCTGTTTGGGGACCCAAAAAAAAAAAAAGCCAAAAAAATGGGCAAAACCAATCATACCCCATATGAAATAAATGCATTAAAGACACGCAGAATGGGAAAACTGCTTGCTGTAGATTTTGAGCTTGTAAAAGGGGAGATTTATGGCATTTGCAATGTGGAAAGGGGATGTGGGGGGAGTGGCGGGGGGTGCACGTGATGTCAGCCTCCCGCCCTGCCCGGGGAGCCTCAGCATCCTCCCTGCAAATGCCTGCCCAGCGCCCGCAGCGGGTATTAAGCACTTAGTTTGGCAATGTAATGACACACTGCAACAATCTGTAATGTGAGGCAGTCAGCAAAGCCCTGGCTCGCAAAGCTCTTTCTCCTAACCATTAACCATATGTTTGGCTCTGCCGTCGCCCGAGCGAGCGGGTGTTCCAGCGCACCATCTGGTTTCTATCCACACAAGCAACTGCAAAGCAGAGTATTTCCCTCCGGAGCTGCATCTTCCTCTCTGGCTCCCTCTCCCTGCCTGGTCCCCCACTCCTCCACTCCCCGTCTTCCTTCTTCACCCCCTTTCAAGCGGCAACCTCGCCTCCCTGCCGCGATGCTCAGAGTGCTGGGGACCACGGCTGCCCCACTGAGGATGCTGCAGAAGAGCAGGGATGCTGAGGCATGCCGCTCCCTGCAAGCTTGCACCCCTGCACACACACACACACACAGGGATTGCACCCCTCAGCATCAATGCCCGGGGTACCACGATATAAAATAGGCACGTTCTTGACCAGTCCAGGAGCCACTGCAGCGCCCATCGCATCTCACTCATGCACACGTGCACACAGGGAGCATTCAATTTGCATTACATCAACTCCATCCCCACACTGCAGAAGGACTTCAAGAATGAATCTAACAACAGGAGAACAATTAGCAGTGTTATCTCCTGCCCCCAAACAGGGCCTTCTAGACAGGCTGGGTGTTGGTCACTCCATCCCATGATATTAGGAAGATTCTGGCAGACAAAAGAAAAAAAAAAAAAAAAGAAAAAAAGAGAAAAATAAAGAGGAACAGAACGAGAGAGAGCTGAAGAAAAAGAATGAAAATATTTCCTTTTCCTGTGACAACTAAACAAGCTCTTTCCGAAACTATAAAAAAAGCTTCCAAGTGTTATATTTTAGAAGACCTTGTACCATATGTTTGCTTTATGATTTTATGAATTCAAACTATTATTTATGTTTTTAAAGCACTTCCATCCTTCTGTTTATTTCTGAAGCCACCTATGGGAGATCAGCAGTAATTTTCCTCTCAGGTTGGCCAATTTAAGATTAATCATGACCTAATGCAAGTATTCAGGGATGCAAGCAATAGGATATTCAGCAAATCCCACACTTGCTCCTTTAAAATAAGTTTATACTCTGCAATGAGTCACACATACAGTGTTTATCCAAGTTACCAGTGCTTCAAGGAAAAAAAAGCCCATTACATTTGCAAATACATACAAATCGCAGCTGTAAGCACCCAACTGCTTACACCAGGACTCATTTCTATGACTGGATATTGATTTTTTAATAATGTGTCATTATACCAATGTTGATACAGCAACTATCTTCCCGGAGTGTGCAATTTAATATTAAAAAGAAGCTGGCTCTAGGAAATACAAAATCCACACCCATTCACACGCTATTTAAATGTCCTTCTTGGTCATGAATATAGCAATGCAAAGCCACAACTGTGTTTTTTCCCACATAGCACCTAACAAAGAAAACACAAAGGACTCACCAGTTAAAACCAGCTCAGTCTAGGACAACTGGCTCTGCTGATCTGCTTTTTGATAAAATACTGCAGAACCTCTCCAATCAGTGCCGGAAACCAAGAGGCTACACTGAAAAAGATGCATGTTTTTCGAATCTCCTCATATGTGGGAGAAATCAGTGCATGAAAAAGAGCACTGTAGGCCCTTATCCTGGAATCAAATACATATGGGGAAAACCCATATGCTTGTGAAAAGCCTGATGACTTCACTGGGATTGCCTAAGAAGTCTGAGGGTAGGATCTGGCCCCAATTACGACTGTGGGGTGTGATCACCACTGTAAACTCCCCCCTTCATTTTCTACTCCCCCCCAGTGAGGGAAATAAATAAAATGATTAAAAACATGAGATGCATTTTTGCTAGCAACTTACATTTCCTACAAAATAGGATCTAAATATGTCCATTATTTTAAGATAAGGTTGTCACAAACATATTAGTAGCATGCTTAAACATCACACTTGATGTTTCCTACAGCCATGCAACAAGAAATTGTCTTCATTCACACACAGAAAACAACCAACAGTAGTCCTCTAAAGCACTGAAGGCCTAGGTCTTGGTCTTTCAGCAGATAATGATCTCTGATCCAGAAATCTTTTAAAAGGAAGAATTCAAGAGAAATACTCCTAGATTCAGAGTTGTGCAGTCTGAAGGGACAGCTAATCACTTGACCTTCTTCCATAAAACAGGCATGAAGCATCCCCACCTACATCAATGCAGCTGTAAAAGGTTGAATTAGAGAACCTCTTAGGGTAAAGAAGTCCACAAAAAAACCCCAAAAACAAAACAAAAAAAACCCTGAACAGCCTCAGATGTAATAGCCTGACATAAGGAAGGAAGCTAACGCAGGCCCATCAATGTTGTCCTGTTCAGCAGTCACCTGTGCTGTGGGAACACTCACATCATCTTGCCCGGTCTGAAATAATCTAGCAGCCAGCCACTGGGTCTTGTTATACCTTGTCACTTTCCTCTACTCCTCAGTCCCTGACAAAGGGCCACTGTCAGCTTGAAACCCAGCCAGTCTTTAAAGTGCAATAGAAAGCAGTGTCACATTATTACCTGAATCCACCGAGTCCTCCTGCCAACAACGATGTTTTCGCAATCACATTTTTCTGCTTTTAAAAACTTCTCTCTTGCCTCATTGCTCTGTGTGAAAAACAGCACAAAAGAGAAAATTTATTAACTGCACGTGGTTCTCTATTATTTGCATTACAGCAGTTGGCTTTCCCAGCCGATATTTAGGTCTTTATTTTTTTCTGCCATGTGTCATAAAGATATTAAACAAGAAAAAGGCCTTGTCCCAAAATTGCCCATTGACCAAACAGAAGCAACAGAGAACAATTTGGAGGGGTGGACAAGGTACCACAGCCCATCTCTTGTAGAGCTGTGCAGGAGAAGGCAGCTCTACTGTGCCCAAATCTTCTGCCTTCTCCCCACGGCATCCTGCCTGGCAACGTAGGGACCAACGCCAAGTAGATACTCAATGCCACCAAAGGCAGAAATACAAGGAAAGAGAGAGCTGCTCAAGTTTCTTTCAGTTTCAACAGTAAATACATGCCACTAATAGCCACAGCAGCAATGTAAAAATAAGACTTGCAAAATTACATTAACAGTAAATTACTTAATCTAGCAGTTTCCCTGAACTTTGCACCTACAACATTATTTAAGTAGTGACTCCATTTAAAATTCTCCAAAGGGTCTTTTAGTGTCTGTGTTTACTCCCCAACTTCAAGTATTAGCAGCTTCAAGCGTCAGTGTCAAATTCTCCCACCAACATACCAATGAACCAAAACGTACACTTCATATTAGAAATTTTTGTACTTAAATAAGGAAGAAAAAAGCCCATGTGGTAGAAACCAAACTCAAGATACAACCCTCAAAGAAACCCCACCAGCCTTTCTGAATGGCCAGAAGACACATCATAAGTAAAGAAAAAATGCAACTGGATTTTCAGTACTGGAAATGCTATTAACATCAGTATTTCACTGCTTTCTCTGACAGCAAACAAAACCCTTCACTTAAGGAGATGCAACTCAACCATCTGCACCACCTCCACAAGGGCACATGAAGCAAACGCAGCCACGCGGCATGGGGTGGGGATATGGCTGCGATACCCTTCTGCGATTTCAGAGCTCGCACACTTAGCATGCTCTGCCCATCGCTGACGTGCATGCCTGCCAGAAAGTTTTGTTACAAGGTTCTGGTTGCAGTGGTCTGATTGAGCCATTCCCAAAAAAGTGGCTGGAAAGACTCAACAAATTCTGGCAACCTCTGGAACAGAGATTTCAAATCTGGGGCTAGCCAGGTGCCACAGGAAGCAAAAAGCATGGTCTGGACCAGGGCTGAGGAGCAGAGAGGTGGGCTTTGCCTCTGGCATCTGCTCCTGACAGGGCAGGGCCACCTCTAAAGCAAGGACAGGGATCAACCCTCTCCCCTTGCTCTCTCCCTGCCTCCCTGGTGCCATCTACACTCAACACAGAGCAGCCAAGAGTTGGGCCAGGGAATGGCAGTGAAAAATACGTCAAAGCAAAAAATTTCACTTAACAGGGATGGAAAATTTGAGGCAGGATGGGGAGAGAGCGACAACCTCACTAGGCATGGAGGGCTGTGGTAGGTCTGTGCAGTGGCTGTGCAGCTGCAGCACTGCCAATGTATCTTGCTGAAGCCTCTACAACGTCAGTGGATGCTGTTTGCCATTTATTTGCTTCCTTTCTTGTGTCTTTGGTGTACCGAAGCTACATTGCAAGAGAGAACACCGGTGAGTTGAAGGGAAGTGTGGTGGGCAAGCGCTGCCAGCAGCAGCTCCCTTTGCTCTCTGGTGCCGCAGCAGAGCCCCTGCCACGCTCAGCACATGGGATGTACCTGAGCTGGGCATCAGCGCTATGGGATGAGAGCGCAGGACAACGTTGACAGTTGTTGGCAGCGACAACAGCAGCCAGCCCACTGCTCCCAGCCACCCCTCTCAGCGCTCAAGCAGATGAGCTGTGCCTTGGAGAGCTGCCACGCAGCTCCGATGCTGCGCCGCTCTGGTCACTTAAACCCAGCATCTCCCAAGTGGCCATTAATGGCGAGTTCCTAACAGACCTGAAACCCTGGCTTCTGTCAAGCAAAACTAATGAACACTTGCAGCAAAAGGGAACCGTATTTCCAGTATATGAAATATTATGCAGTATGGAGACATCTCAGCAGCAAAGCTCCTCAAGATCCTTTGTCCTCTTGTTTTAACTTTCTTCCTGCAAAGAATTGGCAACACTTCCCAAATAATTTGTCAAACCCTTAAGCCTGACACTGACAAACAGACAAAGTTCATGAGGAAATTACAAATTTCTTTAGTAGGGTTTGAATAGCATGTCATAAATAAAAGCCTGGGGCCAAACACAGAACAGCAGGGAAAGACCAAGATGCTGAGCAGGGCCATCACCCAGGGCTTGCAGCTAAAGTTGTACGCTCGGCATTAGGCAGGGGACTGACTCACGGGAAGAGCAGGGTGCCATCACAGCATCTAAAACTGCCCATGCACTCACAAGGCTTAAAATTAGGGCTGCACAAATCCTTTTTATATCTCACTGAGTCATACTCTGACCTTAATTATAATATTGTAATGTATTTGTGTATGAAAATAAAATTAACAGCAAATAGCTGAAACCACCCTAGATATTATGCTGCCTTAGACATTCATAGTTTATAACAGAGCACAGGTCTAGAGTCAACCAAATGTACAATGCAGTAAGACAGACCTTAAAGGTAAATAATTCAGGGCTTGAATTCTATAAAGTAAATAATTTAGCGCTCTAATGAAGTCACTGACTGTAAATAGGGAGTTCCACTGCTAGGAACCCTCCAAACTGCCCTACATCCAATCCTCAGGAGTGCAGGACCGGAAATGGTCAGCAAAAACACACCTCAAATACTCCTGGTTACAGCAACAGGGACTCTATCTAACACAAAGGGAGTCTCGGATAAGAAAAGGCAGCTTCACAGCCTGGTTCCAGTGCTCTGTACTGCTCACATGAGCTGCTGAAAATGAGGCGGGAATTCAGAAACATCACCTGGGCAAGCAGTCAGGTGGTCTCTGAAGCAAGGTAGTTGACCTATGTTGTGTTCCATGGAAGCACCCAAAAGCCCCTTCGAGGATATCCAACACAGCAGTTTGGCCCAAAAGTGCTAAAGCCACAGGTGACTATGGATAAGGCTGTAAATTCTTTGCTAAATAAGATAGCCCGTGGATGAAAAGAAACCAGACAAACCCCCACCTCCTCTTCATTTCACAATCTCTCTTCCCTGTCCTCTTACAAAATTGGCTATGGTCAAGTGCTTTTATCAACACCTGGGAATTACTGTGCATCCATCAAAAAGCATCTCAGTCAGACAAAATCCAACAGCAAACCACAGCATCAATTCTTATCAATTCTTAAATTACCAGCAAGTCTCAGCCTTCCCAGCCTGCATGCTCTGGTTCCAAGGAATCATTCACAAAGCAGCAACTATTCCTCATCAAGCAAGGAAACTGTATTAAAATGGAGATACAGCAAATTGTCAGTTACACAACATTGTTGCTGCTAAAAACTCTGAGGGTTTTTATGCTGTCTCACACACACATAAAGTATGTAAAAACACCCTGGAGTTACTCACACCCTCTTACGAGACCTGCATGAAACCAGACCGTGGAAGAAAACCCCGCCTTTTGCCGCCAGACATGGGCATGTCAGCAGCAATAGCCAAGGCGCTGCAAGGCTGCTGACGAGCCTGGAAACACCGCATGGGAACATGCCTGTGGACGAGCAGTGGAAAACGCAACCGCTGCTCTTGCTCCGTGCCCAGCGGAGATGAGATCTCATCGCCAGCAGAGATCTGGGTCATCACCAGGAAGCTGGAGTTATCCCAGCACCATCTTCTAGGTAGTGATGCTGAAAGGGGAAACAAACCTGTGGTGAGGTTGCATCCAACAAGATCCTGGGTGTAAAACCAACCACCGGCATTTTCCTTGCTCCCTGGTGATGCCATCCCATTGAAAAACAAACCCATATCATATGATGTATGCAAACTACTTTGCAGAAAGAGTTTGTTGTCAATGCAAGGTTCAGATTGCAGTGTCTCAAGAGCTGGCAAATGCACCTCAATTGCCAAAGTCTGCCTTCTAAATGCCAGGCTAAGAGGTACTTGTTTGTCTAGCCTGTTCTTCAAAAATGAAAACCCAAACATGGGGAAGGAGAAAACAAGAAAGACAATGCAGTACCAAATTTGATCCTATTATGTTTGTGAAAAATAAATGCACTGAGTCTCCATGCTATCAAGTAGCTGATACCTATCCAGGCGCAGGACTGGAAACCAAACAAGCTTTCCAATCTCTGCTAACCAAAGCTTCTGCAACCTTCCTGTACACCGTTTCCTTGTTTACGTCTCATGGTACTGGAGTTCAACTTTTGGAGAAACATGAATGGCAAACCTAGAAAGTGAAACGTGATATTATTTACAGAATAAGAGAGCATGCTGTTTGCAAGAATTTGGAGCCATACACAACCCAATCCTGTTCCCTCAGTCTAACACCCACTCCTGAAATCCTGTACCAACCAGATTAACCAATGTGCATATGCTTGTGCTCTTGCAGAAACAATAGCCTCTTTCAGTCCGTACAATCTTCTGAAGACCCAGGCAAAAACATCATGGGAAAAGTTAGGAAATATCTGCAGAAAACAGTCCACAAGATTAAAGGCAGAACAAGCCTTTTAACTTGCACAAAGTGCATAACATGGAGGAGAAATGCATAGCTTTGTTACCTAGCCCCTCTACCAAAGGGCTGATTTTTTTTTTCCAGGATGGAAAAGAGAGTTGAAACAACTTTAGAAAACAAAAACTCTGGCGGTGGAACGGCTCCCTTATAAACAGAGTGCTGCAAGCGAAATCCAGCTCCGGGAGCTGCGCGGCAGATCTGGGAGCCGATACCCACTCCCTCTACACGCAGGGATCTGCTGATGGCAGGGATCTCCTGCTGATGGCAGGGATCTTGGCAGGCAGGGATCTTGGCAGGCAGGATGAGTCCTCCTGCTCCCAGTGCACAGCCCTCCTCCCTTCGATCCCCACCCAAACAACACTCTGCTGCTGTGGAGGGCATAGAACTATTTTTTAATTAATCCAGCACAAGGTTTTCGCTGCCTCAGGGTTAAGCTAAATATTTTCTGTCTTTAATCATCATGGCAGAAGGACCTATAGAGAAAAAACTCTGCCATAAGGCTAGGGAATTGAAGACAGAAAAGAAGCTGCAACAGAGCCACCCTTTGACCTCTTGAAATTCTGCCTCCAGAAGACTCAAATATAAGAAACCGAATTTTTCATCAGCAGGGAAGTGGGGCAGGGAGACTGGCTCTCAGTAACATTATGGTTGGGAATATCACATAAAAGTCCTTATGGAGTTCTACCATCCATCTTCTATTCCAAACTGTAGGTCTCCAAAAAAGCTACCACAAAAAAATTTCTCCCCACTACCAGGACACCACTAAGCACTCAGAAACTGAAAACAAGTACAGTTCCACAAATCCATGTTTCTCATCTTGCAAGGGGCTAAAATATAACTCCTGCAGGAAACAAACACCCTCATATCAAAGCAGATTTTCTCTGCATGCACTCATGCTGCCTATTATGCTTTAATTGTCTGGTATGCATATACCTACAGGATTGCTTATTTTAAAGCAATTAAAATTTGAATTTCAGTATTTCACTCTGAAAAAAATTTCTACTCCTGTTCTGCACAAACACCGCAAAGGTTAACAGCAGCAATCATGGCTTCAATTCTACCTTTGTCTTGAGCCAAGCAGACCACATAACCACTGGCATCTTACCTCTCACATGCGCTTCCCCTCGACTCACACTCACGCTGCAGGATTTTACTAAGCAGTTCATCTAAACCCTGTGGTAAGCATTTTTCAAACGGTAGGAGCGAGTCAAAGTATTAATTTGATGTGTCTGATTGCACAGACACCATATGAGAATGTGAGAGCTGATCACAGAAGAATACAAGTTGCTTTTTCATTTCACAGCTCCCAGAGTCAAAAAGGGTGTGTAGGACCCTGATACGTACCAGATGTTTTTAAAGTAAGGTGGAAAAAATCATGTGGACACATTTGTCCATCGTGAAAGCTTCCTGACGGCTACCAAATGGCTGTGCTGTAGTGAGCAGGTTTGCTCTGCCTGTGAAAGATTACAAGTCTCATGGAACAGGGGTATTCACAGCTTTCATGCATACATAAAATCCTGCTCTTGATCCTGCTCAGTTTTCATGAAAATAAATTTGACAAGTCCATCCTTATTTTAAACAAAAAAAGTTTGGGCTTGAGCACATCTGTGGTTTCACCAAGTTCCACATGCAACCCAAGAAATGAAAGAGCAAATTTTTTTCAGTTGTTTGGAGCAAGTCTTGTGTCAGCTTCATTCAGAATTTTTTTTCCTCAGAATTTGTGTTTGGATTTTAAAAAAACAAATTAAAACAAACACTTTCATCTCAGCTCCCAGAGGCCTCTGCCACTACCCTCTCTGCACTAGATACTCATAAATGCAGAGACTTCACATCTCTGTCCTGAAAAGTCAAGCTTCAACTTGTATTTACAAAACTGGAGGTTGTTTGTTTTTGTTTTTAAAGAAAAAGGGAGAAGTCATCAAGAAAAAAAAGCAAGCAGCCCAGAAGACAAATGCCATTTTGCATTGGCCTCTTGGGTGAAGCTCATTGCAGAGAGAAGTTGTCTTTCCATGGACTTGGAATGAAGTCTGGAGAGTTCAAAATCTTGCTGAGAGTGAACGCTGCTGTCTCTGACTGTGTGGTGTGGAGGCGTGTGAAGGGAAGACTCCTCCACCAGTCATATACGTCCCAGGATGAGAAGCCCAGGCACTGCTGAAGGCAGCTTGCCACCCTCATATTATGAGAGTGCATGCACGCGGAGCTTTCAGACAGTGCGGTGATACAAATTACCTAAGATGAGAGAGAGAGAGTGATAACCTTCTTGCTGGTGACCCTGCAGCTCCTACTTCCACAACCCATGCTGGTTCAAAGACCACCACACGACATACACAAAAGAAAAAGGAGTATCTCAGGCCAGGGACAAGCAAAGACACACAGATGAAGCAAGCTGAGGGATGGGATCTCGCAAGACTCCCATATCCAACCCAAAGCAACTTCTTCAACGAACGCTACCTCAATTCTTTTCCTATGTAATGTTTGCAATTGTAATAGGGGGTTTTGGAGATTTTGGAGGGCTTGTGAGGTGACAGGATATTTTGCTCACAGTCCTGTTGAATATATTTATGCCTCTTGTTTTGTTTTGACATTTACTTGTGCGCATACTCTACCCTCCTCCTTTCAGCCTGGCTCTGTCTGAGGAGCAGAACTGCCAAATCTTCTGGCTCTCAAAGCAAAGTGCTGCCTACGTCAGCCTCGAGCTTGGCACTGAAATCACTCATTCCCACATAGGACCATGGAGGTAGTCCTTTGCCCATTAATTATCCTACCTTCTTCCTTATTGCTCCAGGAGGATACGAATGAATGAACTGCACTTCTTCCGAACACCACCTTCTGCCCCTATTGAGCACTTTGGTTACTGGTTCCAGCTGCACCTCCCTGCCCTTCAAGGCATCAGTTAAGGTTGCTGGGTCTGGTTTCCAAGTCCCCAGCTCTAAGTCTCTTTGAAGAAAAAAGAGTTGGATGATATTAACCCTATGAGAAAACATAACCATGGGCTCCTGAAACAGCTGTTAAGCACAAATCTCAGTTTCTGAGATTTTCTTTCTGTTGCCTCATTATCTTTACTACAACCCAGCAGAAACCAGAGACCCCACAGGCAGACGGAGGAAGTCTTTATGCTTCCAGCTGCATCTAATGCTGGCTAGTTAACCAGATGCAAAATGTTGCATCAACCTGATGTTTCACTTCAAAGTCTCAGTACTTTTGTCTTACTGCTGGGACTAGGTGCTTGTGGTTTAAGTTACCACCAGGGAAATGGAAACTTGGAGCCAACACTTCAGGTTACTTCCCAACACTGCCTGGCTGCCCTCAAAAGAAAAAACAACCAGAAGATGTCAGACACAAAAAGGCTTAAATCAGATACCTAGAAAATACTCTGTAATAAACAAAAAGTTAAGTGCAATTAATTGAAATAAAGGCTGAAGCTCCCAGTAAGTCAGCATTTTACTCTTAAAAGTAGGACAGGATTCCTAAGAAGTTGCTCTGGCCAAGAGGTCCTGACCACTAAATTTAATCCTGCAGCTGCTGACTTCATGCCATTGTTGTCTTGCAGACAGCCAGTTCCAGTTAAGCAGCCTTTAACATTTTCAGCAGAATCCACAGACCGAAACTCCATTTCTTAAGTATAGTCATGCACAGAAAAAAAATAATTCAACTTGCCAATGAAGAACAAAAATACCAGATCAATGAGCATACAGTCTTAGAAATACAACCCTAATCCCTCACTAGCTAAGAAATCTCTTTCAAAAAAATGTTTGTTAAAATTTAAAGTTATGTTCAACATTAATCTTACAGAATTTTACAACAGAAAGTACCCATTTTAAAAGGATTCTACAGTTTTAATGAATTCCTAGAACCTGTAGACAGAAATTAAATGGGGGGGACCTACAGTGTTGGCTAGACATATTTCAATATTTGTTACCATAGAAACAAGCCAGTAGATTTAGGTTTTGGAGTTATCCTTGCTATAAAATATTAAACTTCTTACAGTTTTTGCATATGTATATTATGGCAAGAACACTGTCAATCCTGATAAAGCCCAAAGCACCTTAATTATTTAACAGGATTTTAGTTTTTTTTTTTTTTCTTTTTAACAGAGTATCTTTAGGTTTTTTTTCCCCTTAATAGACCGTATTTCAAAATCTTCCAGTACTTCCAGAATACCAAAGAGACACTTCTGGCTGACAGAATAATATACAGGAGATAAAGACTTATTTTTCCATGATGCTGTGAGAAGTGGTAGATAAAAGGAACATAAACATATTCCGATAAAGAAGATTCAACAGTAATGATAAAAATTATACCAATTAGCAACTGTGATAATTTCACCAGCTAGAGGTACATTAAATGTTATATTTCAAATGAAAGAGAGTTCATACTTCAAATTTGGTAGTTTTGTTTTCAATCCTAGCAACAGAGAAATGCTGAAGTACAGAATTTAAGTGATTGGGATAACATTTCGACACCAGTGCTATCAAATACTTCTGGCAGATGCCTGAGAAATGAAACAAACGTGTTTTCCTTTCATGCTTGAGAAGAGCATCGACAGTTGTGTTCAACCTACAACGTATCCAGCACGCAAAAGTATCAGCAATTCAAACGAAGAGGAAGGACAGATGTTTACTACAGCAATGCTCCTCCGAAAAGGAAGGAAAAAAGCTTGTTCAGACAACTCGAATGGTGAAGGGGACTGACAGCTCAGCTTGCCATCCAGATGAGTCCTGAGCATGATTTGTTGTTGGGACGCAAGCTCAGCTGGGAGCTGTGGGGAAGACCAACCCTTGGGCAAGGCCCAGTTCACCGCTGCCAGGACTGGATGTGTGCAATTGGCTTTGACCCCGACTTCACAGCCAAAACTGGTTGCATGTTGTAGCTCTCACTTTTTGTTTGGTTTCAAGAAAATCTGTTTACTGGAGGCTCAACATGATGCTTCCACATGACAAAAAAAACAAAACAACTTGGGAGTAAAAGCCATAAACCACAGTTGTTTCAATACTATATTCCAGCACTGAAATGGACCAGGAAAAACACCACAGGAAGTGAAGAAAACCAAAACAAAGACAAAACTGAGCAAGACTGAAACACCCTCTTCTTCCAAGAATTAAACAATGCTTTTTATGAAGTGTAAAGATAAGCAGTGGGACTACCATTTCCTAATGCTTCCAAGGTCAGTCCTCTAACACAGGTTCTCAAATACCCAATTAAAGGTGTGCAGTCCTCATTAAATTGTTACACTCACATGTATACCATCATCTTAAAAAAGACCAATAGTTCAAGCCTCTTAAAGAAAAATGAAAAAAACTCATTCTTGAAGGCTTGCAAGACAACCCTTTTAACTAATGGAAAATCTTCAACATTTTAAAAGAGGAAAATGGTAAGATGGCTTAATTTTAAATGAGTAAGAATTTAAATGTCACTTCCTGCATGTGACATCGATTTGAAGAACCTTGCCTTTTTGTTTTCTTTGGTGTGGTTAACAGTGGAATCTTTGTAGAGTACATTTCTATGGCATTTACTGTTGCATGTTTATGTTCGGCAACTGCTTTGCATAATTCTGAAAACAAAAAAGGCAGAAAGTGATTTTTCCTCCATAGAGATTGAAAAAGTAGCATGCTTCTAGGGCTTTCAAAGAAAGAAAGACTGGGAAAAACCTATCCCAACATTCAAGAGGAAAACAGTTTCCTTTCACTGACAGCTGTAGTGAGGTACAATGAATTTATTTTATCAGAGCAATTATGTATACATGTTAAAGGCAGAGCAATGCTATGTACTATGGAGAATTTACCCATGAGTCCACAAAGGGCACCACCACCAACCTGTAGCTGAGAGATGGGAAGTTATTCAGCTGTCTGAATAAGTCCTGTAAGGATATGAGATGCAGGCACACATGTTGTCAAAGATATGGCATCGCATACACGCATTCAAATGCAGAGCTTTAAAGCCCCTTGATGTACACACCTTGTAGACTTTCTGGGCCAGGTTTGCCCCTTAGGAAGTCATACACTGCTGGACATGGGGCTCTGGGTCTTTCATTCCCAACTGCTGCTGCAGATGTCAACACCTGAGCACATCCCCTCATTGTTCTCATCGAGCGTTTGTAAATCTTAGAATGGTTTGGGTTGGAAGGGACCTCAAAGACCATCAAGTTCCAACCCCCCTGCCATAGGCAGGGACACCTCCCACTAGACCAAGTTGCTCCAAGCCCCATCCAACCTGGCCTTCAACACTGCCAGAGAGGGGGCAGCCACAGCTTCTCTGGGCAACCTGTGCCAGTGTCTCACCACCCTCAAAGGAAAGAATTTTCTCTTAATATCCAATCTAAGCCTATCCTCTTTCAGTTTGAAACAGTTCCCCCTTGTCCTATCACTACATGCTCTTGTAAAAAGTCCCTCTCCAGCTTTCCTGTAGCCCCTTCAGGCACTGGAAGGCTGCTCCAAGGTCTCCCCAGAGCCTTCTCTTCTCCAGGCTGAACTACCCTAACTCCTCAGCCCTCAGGGGCTGGTTCAAAGAATCGCTTAAGGAACACGATGCAGCTTTTATAAAGTTTTCTGTAGAATTCATATATTCAAGTAAAATAAAGCAGAGAGTAGTCTACATATATGCTGCAGGTGTATCTTGGAACAAAAGGGCTATCATTCAATCAGACCGCTCAGCTGATAGACACCTCTCCTGTGCATGCACACGGCGACAGCTTTTAAATCATTTGGCAAACACCTCTCCAATTTAAGTGACAGTTTGCTGAGCCATTGGGGATTGGTTGGGTTGCCCTCCTGGGGTGGCAGGACAGCACAGGGCCAGCGCTCAGCCACCCCATGTCTGGGCTCTAAACAGAGACATCACAGCACCAAGGGACAGAAAGAAAGAAAGAAGAGACAGCAAAACCCTTGTAGCAGTCCTGCTGAGGCACAGAAAGGTGCACCCCTGTTCTGGATAACATGCTTCATTTGGTCTGCTTAAAATACACATTTTAGAAAATAAACTGGGAAGATAAAATTGGAGATTGTGTTTCTCTACCTAATAGCACAAGAATAAATTTCAAACAAATAGAAAGTCAACACATGTAAAAGAAAATATCCTCTACACAAAATGCAATTTACCCAATAGTAAATCATTCTCCTCTATATCAGGGAGGCCAAGAGTCCAGTTGGGATTGGGACTGGACACGAGTTTCCCATCTCAGCAAGAATATAAAAGTCTCATGCTACAGTCTTGACCCAATAATTAAAGGATAAAGCCACCATAGGCTGTCAGGTTGCTGTATTTGCCATTCGAGGTGGGGCAGGAATACTGCTTTTTCCTCCGGAGCGTGTTGTTGCTGGTCACCAAAATAAAGAGAGGAAATTGGGGTATAGGGACACGGATCTGAACTGGCACAGAAACGCACACAACTCCTCTATTATTGGAAGATTAACACGCAAGAGAGTTGATGAATGGGAAGGATTAAATATAGAACCAAAAAATAAGCAAAATGATTAATTGCTAGGAAGGGGAACTGATGATTTATGGAAGAGAAAATTAGTAAGATTTAGGAAACTGCAGGGAATAACCAGGGAGCAAGCTGCAGGGTGGAACCATTTGTAGCATCCGGGGCACAGCAGCACAACACACACTGGACCCCCACTTGGGCCGCCCCTCTCTCCTTCTGCCAACCTTGGCGTCTGCAGAGGCAGACACAGCCGAAATGGGCGGTGTTTAGAGGTTACTGGCTGAAAATAACCGACTTTAAAAACAACAAGCTGCGATCGGTTTTAAATAATATCCTATAATATGAAACAAAAGAAATTGGTCTCTTCACTCAGTTAAATGCTTCCATGCAGTCTCGCAGTGGGCTCATGTCCTCATATTCCAGTGCTTTCTAGAAATTTCTAAGAATAAATGGATACTTGTTTAACTCTGTTTTCATTTATTTTAAGAAGGGATAAGTAGCAATGGAAATGGAAGGCATTTTTACATACTTATTTTTAATTTTTGAGTTACAACATCTCAGCAGTAACTCATGCATTTGGTCCTACGCTTCTTTGCTTTGCAAGCACTAAGATATTCAAACTCTTTGCAGTCAGCATGTAACCAAGAGGCACCCCAAAGCAGCATAAATGTGAGCAATAATCCAGCACCTTAAAGTCAATTATGATCAGCCATTTGCTCGGTGTCTTCTATCCATTTGCTTTTGTGGGAAATGATAATACAGAGGGGAAAAAAAAACCAGATATTCTGTGAAACCATAAAAGCACTAAGCACTTCACATTTTAGCATAACACCTGCTTGATTTTTTCTAAAAACTTAATGCCATTTTTACATCACTTACAAAAATACTTTTTTCAGTTAAAAAAAAAACCCAAAGATACAACCGACTACATCCTCTTTGGGTTATGCTCATGAATGAGTTACTGTCTGCATTAGAAACAAGCACCTGGATCAATTCATGGGCATCCAGTGAAGCCCGTTGGTTTCCTTTCCAAACACTAATTTACAAAAGACACTGTCAAATCCCAGCCCGCGGGTGGCCTTGCTGTTAAATACAGAACCTCAGGGGTGAAAGTGATGACGTGCAGGAGGCTGAGGGGCTGCCCACCGAAGTTGTCTGCCGACCGCCAGAGGAGCTTGAGGCTCCAGCTCGCAGCAGCCATGCAAGGGAAGGGGATCGCTCTCTCGCCCAGAGAGGTTATTAAGACACTGAAGCAAATACTTCTCATACTTTCCTGAAGGCCCATTATGAAATACTGTACTGAAGACTCATTAATAAACAATTCTCTGCTATCTTTGGGAGATCTTGCATTTCCTCACACGGTCTTTATGTCGGCTCCTCCCCTTTACAGTCAAATACTTTCTGCACGGGGTAAACAGCAGGACCTGGACTTGCACAGCCAGACAGCCAGGGAAAAGTGGTCTGAGACTATGTGGAGGCATTGGCATGCTTGGGTTCAAGCACAGCTATCTTACTGAAAAAACCCACTCAACAATTCAGCCGGGACCCAACGTACCAGCTCCCACATCCTAGGCAGAAGTTTTCCATCCTTCTCTACCCAAAGGGAAGAACAAGCTCAGAAGAGCTGTCACTGTGTCACTAATACACCTCGAGCAGCTTCTGGCTCTGTAAGAGGGCACAGATAAAATACACCACCACCTACGCAGCTTTCCATGCCTGACACTCCCACCTCCCAGTGTCTTACAACTTCTAAATTTTGTACCATCCCCTCTCTCCCTCTGTTCCCCAGAAGGAGTTTTCTTTTGGACATAAGGATACTCAGCACCGTATTTCAGAGGGACTCCAGCAGCAACTCCTGCTCCACTGAAAGAAGATACACATAAACTTCAGAGTCAGGGTTTAAGTGATGCATTACCTCAATATATTTTTTTTGCTGAGGTCCAGTTTTACTCATTAGCCTTTTGAAGGAGCACCTTTATATTCAACATGAGTATGCAGAGAATTTTCTTCCCCCCATACAAAAGCTAAGATCCAGGGCAATAGCACAGGTGATCTGCTGTGACAAAATTCTGCATGAAGAGCAGTAATAAGATTTTGAGAACCTGATATACATAAGAAAACACATGAGCCTCACGTTTCAAGTAAATGCACTGTTCTCAGTTTAACGCTCTAGGCTACAACACTCATTGGTGCTAGAGTGCTATAGAGATTTTCCACAGAGTTAATAGTGCTATAGAGTCTCCCTATTAACTAAACAAACTCCCATATTTAATTTAATGGGAATCTGTTGTTCTAAACTAAATATATAAGGCAAGAAGGTTTACTTAAGTTGCCAAGTATTTAAATGAAACTGAGGAAAAAATCAGAACAGACGTAACATATTTCACAAAAGGGCAGCTATAACAATAATTAAGTTGAAGTGGCCAAGAGATGAAGCAATAGAAAATTGGAAGTAATTACCATACAATATTCAAGAAATATTAAATCCATACTGAAGACTCAACACAGCATTCACACACACAAAAAAAAAAAAGACGTGGTGATGAAAAGCACATACTTTGCATGATCAGTAACAAGATATTTCAAATATAGCCATCAAAACAGAGCAGATGCCACGCTCAGTAGAGCTGGCTGCAGAACAGCAGCGCTGGTAGCGTGGACATGGAGGGACAGGGCAGAAGAGCCTGTGCATCGCCGGCACCACCACACGAGGAGGTAACAGCTACACACAGCCCTCAGCTCTGCCCAGGCAGGAACAGCATCTGCTTGCTACTAGCCCGATGCGTACTTACAGCTTTGGCAAGCACCTTCCCCCTAAAGAAACTGAGTGTCAAGATTTTCTGTCTCAACTTGAGGTAGAACTTCAAGACAACAGAGAAATCATTCGCCCCGATGCAGATGCCAAGAGAACCTTTTCCTTTGTTTTTCTCCTAAGTCAGTATTTCAAGAGGATGAAATTTATTATTTTTTTTTTTAAACTCAATTGTCATAGTCTTTGAAGTAGCACCACACTTACAGTGTGGGGCCTGGCAAATTCCAATGGAAATGGCTGATGAATTTCAGGTATTTTTGTTCTGTTGTTCTTATGTTTGATGTTCACACTTTGAAATCTGAAAATGTTGGAATGTGATTGGTATTTTTGCATGATAAAGTCTGCTTCTATCACAGCCCTAAAATACTGCAGGGGTTACAGACAACATGAGCAGCTCCACTACTTTATTGTATCAAGCCCACAAAGTTGTTACCTGGAGAAAATCAATTCCTACATGGTAGTTATTACCAAACATTACTTTAATTTGCACATGGAAAAAGTATGTTCTCCCTGAACTTACAACATTATCTTTTAATACTACAGCCTTTTCTCTTCTTGGGAGAGAGAAGAAACATCAGGAAAAAACTAACAACCAAACAAATGTAAGGTAATGTGAGAAACCAGCTGATTTTTAACCAATGGATGCAGTCTTTTGGAAGGCAGGGAAGTGCCTGGGCATTCTCTCACTCTGCACAGTGCAGGAGCTCTCTGCATCCCATTTTCAGACCCTGCTTTATCTGTTGGGTGTTATCCAGCTCAGCCACTTGGAGTTAAATCCCAGAGAATCATAGAATCATCAAGTTTGGAACAGACCTTCAAGATCATCCAGTCCAACCGCCTACCTACATCACCACTAACCCATATCACCCAGCACCACATTCAGACGCCTCTTGAACACCTCCAGGGACAGTGACTCCACCACCTCACTGGGCAACCTATTCCAATACCCAATCACCCTTACAGGGAAAAAATCTTTCCCAATGTCCAATCTGAATCTCCCCTGCTGCAATTTAAAGTCATTTCCTCTTGTCCTTTCACTATGGGCACAGCAGAAGAGACCGACCCCTGCCTCACTGCAACCTCCTTTCAGGTAGTTGTAGAGAGTGATGAGGTCCCCCCTGAGCCTCCTCTTCTCCAGACTGAACAACTCCAGCCCCCTCAGTCGTTCCCCATAAGACATATTTTCCTATCCCTTCACCAGCCTTATTGCTCTTCTCTGGACACGCTCCAGCACCTCGATGTCTTTTTTGAAGTGAGGGGCCCAAAACTGAACCCAGCACTCGAGGTGCGGCCTCACCAGTGCCGAGTACAGCAGGAAGATGTGGAGGGGCACAGGCAGGAAGGGGAATAAGTTGGGGGATAAGCCCCTGCTGGAGACACCATGAAGACCCTTACAGCAGACTATGGGGAAGCCTCTATCGGGGAGGGCAGCATCGACTGTGTACCCTCACTGCAGGGATAATGGGGAATAATAGGAATGACACAGAGCTCACGAGGAAAGAAATGAGCTCAGTGGGAAGAGGCAGACAAGCATCTGCACCACTAATTCTGCTACATGAGTGTAATCTGTCCTGAACCAGGTTTTGAATTTGTCTGGAAGCAGGCACTGAGCTCGTTTTTTCCAGGTGAACACCAAAATCGTGCTTGATCATGCTAAGTGGCAAGGCTTTCCTTTCCTGGCAGGCTTTTCAGGGGGGGCCTGGGCCAGGTAGGCACAAGGCTTATGTGAAGGAGCCCAAAGGCAGCATTGCCCACCCCAGGCCACGTGCCCAGGGAGAGTGCAGGGACATGCGCATGTGCTGGCCTAGACCAGAGCTTGCCCTGCAAGCCCAACACGTGCAGGTCCCAGGCGCAGCTCATTTCTCATAAGCTGATTAAAGCCAACAGGTTTGTGCTCGTATTTACCAAAATGCTCTGGGTATTTCGTCTGTGCCTGCCTTGCTCTGCTTGCTTTAAAGAGCAGGCTGCAGGTGCCCCAGAAGAGCCAGCCAGCTCTGGTCTCCCTGTGGCCACTGGTGGCCACCCCTCTGCGCCATGCACCCACACAGGGGCTCTCCTGACCCGGTCCTCACCGGCTAACACTCCTCCCTCTCCAGGAGCACCTCAATCCCTCCTCCCTTCCCATCTCCATCAGAGCAGACATACGTCACACCACCCTGCTTAGTGCTTCTCTCCAAAGCCAGTCGTAAGGAGTAACTAATCCTCTCTAAGCCCCAGGAAAGCAAGTAGCTCCCATTGTACACGTACAGAAATGGAAGAGGGGTGAAGAAGTTCAGTCTCTTTATTTCAGTAGATCCCCGAAGATGAAGCACAGCATCGGTAAGCATTTTAACTTAAGCTATTAGGCAATATGGGGTAACCTAGTAAATAAACCTAACAAGCAGCCACTGAATGCTTACGATATATTTGTTTACGTGACACACAAAAAATTTACTCTATATGATTTATCTTAGTATGTTCATTGCTCTGTAAGCTTGTGTGTGTGTACTTGTGCCTGTATGCTCTCCTCTAATCTTCAAGCTAATTTCAGCCAAAGAACTGACATGAGGCAACAGGACCAATCTATGCAGCCTTGTGAGCCTCCTTCAGAAATCTTTTCATGGACTACACGAGCCACACTTCACATTCTGCCAGCCTAACTGCTATACAAGAAAGGCAGGAGGACAAACAGAAGCTAGAGCAGGCCATTTGCAGAAACCATGAGGTAGCCAGATGCAAACCTCTCCAGTGCAGGAACTTGACAGCCCACTGCAAGCATCATGTCTGGATATCCCACAGATTACCTGCCCTCCAGGCTTCTCATACATGTGGTCATTACGTAAGGTCATACGGTTTGACACGTGTATTCCTAGAAGTGATGGGTGCACTGGACTCCATTCAGAGGATCAAGGAGAGCTTTGAGAGAACACTGCTGTTCAGTCAGTTGTATCCTGTTTGGATGCCTAACAGGGATGACTCTACTTTCCTAAGAGGTTCAAGACCTCAATTGAATTAATTAATTAATGCAGTGGAACTCCACACCCACACCACATGCTGTGGGAGTACCTACACTGGAGATATTATGCAAATGGAATAGAAAAGTTACTTTAAAAAGACAAAGCTTCTAAAACTACTTCATACTGATAAAATTTTAAAGTGACTGAAATAAATGTTATCTGCTAACAACAACATTTAAAGTGGGTGGCAATCCTAGTTCCAGCATACTTCGGCTTTGCATCAGAACAAAACTATCATAAATTGGTTAAAAACCACAGCAATATGTAGCTGACACCCACGTATGTTATACTGATGCCCAAGAACAAATGATACGTGTATAATATGTCTCAGTATGCTCCATGTATTATTCCTGTTAAGAATAATGCAAAGTACTTAAAGTCTAAAAAAAAGTCTAATGCAAGTGGAGAAAAAAAAGAACATAAGCCTCTCTTGCACACATACATATTCCTCTACATTCTCTATAAAATCGTTATTGTTTACTAAAAAAAACATTCTTTAGATAGATAGCAAAGATCAAGAGATCATCAAATAATACAAATGAAAGCATATTTATAACTATGATGTTCTCTAGTCCTTTTTCCTCAAGTTCTTATTGTGATACATACACTGAAAAAGGAAAACAAATGTTATTAAAATAAATGTTAATTTATAAATGGACACACAAATACCATCTGAAACACAAAATATTAAGCTGCCAGATGTGGCCTCTGAATCACAGTGATTCCTTTGGATATTCCAAGTAACTGCAGTAACAAGAAACGAACTAACAAAATCACCTTGGTCAGGGAGCAACCGTGCTCAACAGCAATAAATACTACTGATGTGAGTGGTACATTATAAAAATCCTCCCCCTGTTTCTGCTAAGAACAATGTGCCATCTGACTCCTCACCTGTAGCTCCACAGTACAGCTATTCTGACAAACTCATCTGATTTCCAGTCTGAAGTTTGCTTTATCTCAGTCTGTGAAACTGCACAGATGCTTCTCCCATGAAAAATGACATCCAGCCCGCTGCTGCCACTTTGCTAGTAATCCCAAAAGCAAGAACTGTGGACACTTAGTAGTTTTAAAAAATGATGCTGTCCTGCTAAAACCAGTTCTGACAAAGTCCTACATGAAAATACTCACATTGCCTGAGGAAGAAGAACTCTGCAGGCTTTACCCAGCAAACACCCCGTGGCCAAGCAGCCCCTCACCTGCCAGTGGAGAGAATCTGCCAGTGGAAGGGTTCTCTGCTCTCACCTGTGTGCCAAGGGTTTGCAGAGCATCGGTTACTTCCTTCAGCACCAGTGAACGGCCCCTAAGCAGAAGGCACAAGTAAGCTAACAGCCATTACCCCTCCTTCACTATTTGTTTTCCTTCTGTAAAACACACTCTAGCAGGTGATGCTGCCACTAAATTTCTCAGTGTTTTAACTACCTGCAAACACATTAGCAAAATAAATGAAGGTGAAATGGCATTTCAAATATCAGCTTGCCTGGCGTTCTTTCAGTTGGAAAAAAATCTTTGCATTAGTATTTGGAACTAAACACTTGGACTAAACATTGGGAATAAACTTGGACAAGAAAAAACCAAATATTTCAGTTTATGAAGGAAATTGATTATTAGCTTGCATAATCCCAAATTCTCCTCTGGTTAAGTAAGACATTCAAGACAGAGTATAGAAAAAAAACCCAAGATACCTACTTAGACAAAAAAAGTAAAGGCAAGAAAAAGAATCTTTTAAGAAGACTGTATTAAATGCACACAAAACCCCTTCACTCATAGCCTAACACTTCCCTGCATTTATTTTCCCACACTTAGCAGATAATTCCCCTAACAGCCTTGAAAAGAGGAACACTAATTCTAGGCATCAGTAATGATCACAGACTAACATCTCCTAGCTGCAATCATCCTAGTCTGAACCTCATGTAGTAAACATTGCATTCCACAGACTGATGAGCCAGCTTTCAGACAAACATGCTTGCTTAAATATCAAGTATTAACACCCTATGGCAATCCGAGTCCATGCACAGTGACTCAGTGCAATTATTCTGAGTGTAACAATAAGTGGGCAGTCATGCGGATTTGTAACTTATTGGTTTAAGCATGAAATTAAACAAGCAAGAAAAATTAATGAAAACTATTCAATTTTAGACCAGACTAGGTACAAAATGTGAGTAAGTATTATAAACATGACATAATCTCATTTAAAGAGACTGTATAACACATAGGTTTTACAAATATTTACAGACATTAATCTTGTTAAGTTGATTTCCAGAGTTTTATTCAGTAACAGGATTGATTGGTTGGAGAAACACAGGCTCAGACAAAAAAAAACACAAACCCACAACAAAAAAAAACAGTTGAAGGCTCTATTTTTGTCAGAATCGTGGATTCTTTTCTTAAGTGACTTGTTGTCTTTTGTTCCAAGACTATAAACATTATTAGCAGTTCTCCAACTGGCAAGAGAGGCTGAGATGTTTCATCTTCACCATTCTGGATGGCTTTTTTTTTTCTTACACAGTCCAAGAGTCTGCAAAGAGGCTACAACTTTGATTTCCCTTCCCTGTAAGATCACCTTTCTTTTGCCCACAACTGGATCTTGCCTCTGAAGCAGTACGTATACATCTGCTTCATTGGCTCATGCTTGCTCTGATAAGAGATGGGTTGCGAATCCTGATAAGCAGAACTACTGCAACCTACACGAGTTTACATTAACATCTAGTTCCCTGTTGTTTATTTGCTTCCCATCATCACTGACTTCCCACAGCCAAGCCTCCACGCGGCTTTCATGTGGCCACAGTTATTCCTCTGTTTGCACTCAGAGGTCATTTTGTACGCTACTAGCAGAAGGGATACTGCTTTCTTCTGTGACTTCAGGCAGCTTTTAGGAAACACAGATTTCCTGCCCTTTTTCCAACTAAAGGCAAAGGTCAGCGAGTCAAACAATGAAGCACAGTGCTGTAGCTTGATATTTTAGCACTTGAAAATTTACCCACAAAAGCAAAGAGGACAATTGCTATATAAAATTTCATGTGCAGTGCCCAAAACACGTCCTGTCCAAAACATGTGCTTGTAGCCCAAGCAAGAATTTGTGCCCACTAAAACAATGCTATTATGTATAGGTTTTCCCAGAAGGATGGTATGTTACTAAGCAAAGGTCCAGTACATTAAAATTCATACATCTGTTTTTTTGTAAGAAATGAGAAGTACAATATATGCAATATGAACCAAATAGGGTACATATCTTGCTGGGCTCAACAGCTAATGGTCACGTTCATGCTCTACTTGGAAGTCATGACCTGCCCCAACCTCTCTGTTGTCCCTTTGACCAGTGAAGCAGTGATTTTTTTTACATTAACACTGCTAGTTCAATTATCCTTCTCTTTTCATTAACAGAGCTACATCTGATGTACCATCCTACCTCTATGCTAGTCCTCATACTCAGGATCCCAAAGGAAACACACTGGAACAGCTTGAATAACATAACTGTCCAGAGCACCAAGACCTCAGTACATATTTATAAACAATTCTAAAACAATGTCCTTCCTAGACAAAGAAAATAATCACCAAAAAAACCACATTGAGAATTGTTTCATTATTTGGGTCAGAACTTGAAAGCACGGGCTTAGCTGTCTCATACAGAGAATGCCAGCTTTTGTGCTAACTTTCAGTGTAGTTCTTCTCCATTTGGAGGAGATGGGGTTCTAAATCTGTGCAGGTCGATGCAGCACATCTGTGATCTTGCCCATCAATGGCAAGCCGCTTACCTATTTCACTAGATACAGCCTAGTTGTATGCTGGTGGGAATGCACTGCATTTAGTTTTGCTAATTTTCATTTCTATAGAAGCTAAGTGTTCCCCACACAGCAGTACTTTTGATTTACACACTTTTTTACAAGACTTCCAAATCTATCACTTGGAGGAAATAACTGGCAATTTTTCATAGTAACTGTCTGACGGCAGCTTATAATGTACTCAAGAAAATGCCTTCTCAGATGACACTGTTCACATCAGCTTCAGGCAGCAGAGCTACAGACACTTCAGGGCAAGGCTCAAGAAAACTAACACTGGTCAATCACAGGAAAACCTACCCCATCCTGTCTCTTCTGTTTCCCTCACCCTGCTGGAAACCAAGCTCTCAGGAGGATGCTTATGCCTCAAAGCACCAGGTTGCCAACAAGAGCCTCGCTCCTTTGGGTTACTGATGGAGATGCAGAAGAGGCTCATGCAAACCTCTAAGGCTTCTTCCATAAAAACAAAGCTGAGCCACTTTCTCTATCCCAAACATTTAGGCACACTTCATTCTGCAGCCTCTGAGAGGCTCCAAACTCACCATGTCAGGTGCTCACCAAAGCACTTCCCAAACTAGTCAAGCGTGGGGTAGAATAAGGACATATGCAGAATAGAAATCCAGCTGCTTTTCCTGAATGGCTTCAGTGAAATTAAACCCCTCCATCTACTTGTTGACTTCCTCCATTTAAGCACAATTAGTTAAATGGCACACATCACTGTAGAAAACAGGTGTGTTGTACCCAGGGGTTAGAGAAAGACAAAAAATATTTACTACAGAGATAGACTGCCCGTATATGAGGAAAGCAAACCAGAACGTGCTCAGGCATCAACAGCCAAGAAAGAAGAGTTAGGAATGAATGGGGAAACTTTTATGGCTGCCTCCTCAGTGAGGCAAAAGCAAGAAAAAGGGCCTCTGGCAGGTTGATCAGATGACTTGACTGCTCTCCAGCTAAGGAGTGAGGCAGTAAAGGAAGCATAAGCCCTACTGCCAGAAGAGCAAAAGCATGCTCTACTCATGCTCCAGCCCCTGAAGAGCTGCTGCTTGACCTGCAGCACACCATTATTTTTCAGTAGTCCTACATCTGTCTGCTCTTACTCTGCAGAAACACCAGTTCATGCTCCAGCCCTCTGTCCCCACGTTTCTTCTCCAGCCCTTCTACACCTTGGTCAAAGTGGCAGAGGAAGTGACACAGACGGCTGTAAAACAGTTGTAAAGCACTTAGGACTCCTTTAATGGGACCGGGCAACTGAAAGTCCCTTCTCCAGCCCAGGTGAGTCACCTCAGAGTGGTGGTACAGGTTCCCTCTCCCCTTCCCCTCCCCAGTCTCCTTGGTGAGCATGCACACATACACAAGCACCTGGTCTGCAGCTGCGCAGAGAAACCCCAGGGGAGGCAGAACTATTGATGTGCCATATATGGCCTGCCACCAGTTGAAAAAGCTTCCATCTAAAAGGATAAATTGCTTATCTTCAGTATCAGATGTTCTTTACACTGTCCTAGATGAAACATCAGTCCCATGTCTAAGCCAAACTCCTCCCTATCCATAAAAGTCACACAGATCCATGAAGGAAAAAAACCCCGATTGTAACAGATTGTGCTGACTGCTACAGCACTTTGCCCCCCTTGCTGCCTTCCACATCTAAGTGCCAGGAATCATGTGTTGCTGTCTTGGGTTTCTCCTCTTTTGAGGGTGGAGAAAGGTGGCTGAACAGTACTTCTTCCTATGGCCTTTGTTTCAGCATGGGCCAGGTCTATGCTGCTGTTACAGCAGCCGGGACCACTGGTGTGCTAGACACAGCGGCCAGCCTGGGCTGTAGCCCTGACTCCCACTGAACTGTGGGTATGGTGGCTAGACTCCTACGGTACCCAAATAAACCTGTTCTTGGTTAGGCCAGCAATTTCGGTGTAACACTGCTCCCCACCTTAACGGGATCCTTTTCTTCAAGGTAAGAGTGATGGTTTTATGTGTTGTATGAACTGCTTTGTGCTGAAGCAGAGAACAAAAGAAGCCAATGCAGGAACAGGACAGAAACACTAACCTACTGGTACAGTAGAGTCCAAGGGCAGTAAACTGGCCCACATCCTCATAGCCAAGAGACTTGCTGGCTGAGGGTGGATTCTTGCATCTCAGGACACTATTAATGAGAGCGTCAAAATGAGAAAAAATAAATAAAAAGCTAGGTCACAGAGACTACTAAATGCCAAGAGGCACAAGAAACACATGCAGAAAGGCTCATTAATCATAAAATACCCTCACTGCTCCCTCATGCTCGTTGCATCGAGGATCCAAGATGAACACTGGAGTTTTAATCTCTTTTCAAGAAATTACACCGAAGGACATGAATTCTTGATTTCTCCATGTCTGGGTTTCTAGGCAATAAGGCTTTAGTACAACTCTTTTCCATGCCAAGCATTAGTTTTAAAATGGAAGTCAGACCTCCTTGATTTCTGATGGTGGGAGGTCTGGGACACTGCACGTGACTAAATAAACCTACTTCTCTGCAGGCACTGTGGGATTCACCCCCAATTATATGAGAAGCGGCTGCTTCCTTTTGTTGTTGGTGGTTGTGTGTTTTTAATGTCAATCCATTTTCCCTTCTCCAGAAAAAGTTCCCAGGATATCATGGCACCCTGCAAGTAAGCCTTGTGTGGCATCCTGCTTGAGGGGAAAACCAGAGTATTTTCCTACAGAGAACTGAGGAGACTCCACAGGCCAAGGTTCTCCCAGAGAAGACCAGCAACAGGCTCCCAGGGAAAGCAAGGGCTCAGGACTGACCTCAGAATTTCCAGTCTTCTTACCCGATAAGAACAGTTACGCTAGCACAGTACACATCTGCAAGCCTGAGATGGAAAGATCAGGTCCCTACAATTTAAATGCTAAAGTAAGCTATGGTGAACAATCCAGAAAGGAGGACCTAAGTAAGTCAGATTTTTGGACATTATGTAAGGCCTAATATTAAGGTACAACTGTTATGCTAGGACATAAAACTAGTTTTCTCCCTTGCTTTTGCCCTTAATGAACAGTCCATGTAGAAGACCATTTTCCCCAGGGAGCAAACAGCATTGTTGCAGACTAAGAAACAAAAACAACACTGAAGGGTGCAGACCACACAGTGTGTATCTGCAGCAATGCCAGCTCAACACATTTCCATCTTTCCCCATCTGCTTAATCCCATTTCTCCTCTACTACAATTCACTGACCCCTTACTTTTTCCACTATAAATTCTTGTAGCCTTGCTTATGAGCAGCACAGTAGAACAGTTGAGTTCGAAACATCTTTAAGAAAGTTGTTTGGTTTTTTCCTAACCTGAATGTGTCCCTGATATGTGTTTTATTAATAACCATTCTGGTACAAGTGGACGCCCGATCCCTGGGAACATTCAAGACCACATTAGATAGGGCCCTGAGCAACCTGGTCTAGTGGAGAATGTCCCTGCACATGGTAGGGGGTTGGAGTAGATGACCTTTAAGGTCCCTTCCAACTCAGGCTATTCTGTGATTCTGTGGATGCATAGTAAGTGGTTGTAGAGAGGAGAGAGTCAAACAAGAACCCTGACATGGAAAACTTCTCAGTCCACTGGAGAAGCCCACATGAACCCACACTTTCGGCTTAAGTTATCAGCTATAGATGACTGCAGAGTAATGAGATTTTGGCTTAGCTCAGCAGGAATACAGCCACCCTGTCCGTGGCTTTACACCATGGCTGGTACACCAGGGATACACACTAACACAAAGCATGTTAAGATGCCACCTGAAGAGCAAGGTGTGTGATGCTCTTACCTCTGGCTGCTGCCTGTAGTAAGGAACAGACTAGTGTCATCTGACTGAAGAAGCACAGAGCAAAGAGATGGAAGGGCCTTTATTTCCCTGCTGAAAACCTACCGGAACAATGACCACCTCACAAAGAGTACCAGAAACCTTGCACTCTCACTGCTGATGACTGTAGTGTCACACTTCTGGCTCCTGGGGCCCTGTCCATGCGAACTTCAGACAGGGCAAAAGGGATGCCCTTATTTTAGTGACTAGTTCATTTATCGATACTGGCACATTCTCTGTTCATCATAAGCCTCCTTTGTATCTGCTGAGCACAACCGGGAAGGAAGGGAGTAAAGGAAGGAAGATATTCTGCATTTATGTTTCCGTTAATTCAGCAAGAGAAACAGATCAAACATTCATATATTCTGCGTTCCAGGACGCTTCTCCTAGACACTATATATAGTTTCTCAGATACCAGCATCTCCCTCACCTACATATTCACACTAATCCATATAAAACTATGAGTCATTACACAAAGTTCCATCCAGAAAAGTAAGCCATTCATCCTTCAGGGGAGGAGGAGGAGAGGGGAAATTAAGAGCTGTTTCCAATTTAATTGGCAGACTTTACATTTTTGTTCTGCTTCCACTGGAAAGTGTGGTGCTAATTTTTCTGCCACAGCTTGCAACCACAGTGAGATTTTGATCTGTTTCATTTATGTCTACAAGTAGGACCTTTACAAAAATAAATTAGAATTGTATATGCCCTGTGCCTCTGTCCAGCATGCAAGTTCTGTGTGCTGAACTAAATGCTTGTGTTGTTTGGGGGACTCAAATATTTTAAAACTCCCTGCAACTGTTAAGTCCCTTTTTCACCAAATGGGTGGTAAAATGGCACCGTGTAACTCTTGCACGAACAGCTCAAGCCCTGGTGTTGTATTTTGAGAGCACAATACTTCTTGAAGTAATTTTAAAACAGGGAGAGAAGTAACATGAATTCACTCATAATGCTCTGCAGCTTACCTTCTTTTGCTGTCATACAATAAAGCACATGTATGTCATACCCTGTCTTTTTACTCTTTCAGTCAGAAACATAGCTTCCTGTATGCAAACAGGTCCTTTTTTGGGTAGACTTAATTTTTAAACTTGGAACAGGTATGTGTTTTAATTCCTACATCACCTACTCGGACATGGGAGTTTTAATTACATGTTCCCCTTTCAAATGTGTGAGAGGACAGGACTTTGACTGCCTTCTCATTTTTCACTCTTTGTGCAATTTCTGATTTTTTTTTCTCAGCTGCTTCTTGGCTTTGCACCACCTTCTCTCATTTTCTAAACGATTCCAGCCTGGCAGCTGCGCACAACATTTATGGCTATTTCAGCTCAACCTCCCTCATCTTGTTCCTTTTTGCTAACAGCCTCTAAATCAGGGTGGACAGTCTTTGCCTCCCGAACAATTGAGGGGCCATTCCCACAGCCTGCATCACCTGAGAGGTGCAAGGGCTCCACTGGTGATCAGCCACCACTCTGTCAGCATTGAGATGGGGTAAGTCCATGGGAGCTGCTGAGCCCCTAGGATCACCATGAAGGCAGTCCCAAGGCAGCACTGAGCAGCAAATCCTTTGGAGAAGGACTGGTACCTTTTATTTGAGCTGTTCCTGGAGCTCCTGCAGCACTCCAGGAGGGACGCCCAGGAGACCTGATCTATACAAGGATTTTGGCAAGTGGACTGCAGGATTACAAAGACCAGCCACCTCAAGTCCAAAACAAATAATACACAAGAAACAAAAGCTAGACAGTCTTTCTGCAGGAGATGAAATTGAGCCAAAGTGCTATGAGACTTTCAGCACCTTTTCCCCAATTAAATCAATTTGATTCTGTATGGCTTTGCTAATGACTCATGTATCTTACTATATCTTTGTGGGGCATTAGATTTCCCTGCAGTTACTCCTTTTCAAAACACGTATCAAGCCTTAACACTTCCACAATGGTTGCGTATCAACATTTTCAGAAGTGTCAAACACACAGTCTGAAACTACTGCTGGGTCCTTTAGTTACAGTCTCAATTAATGAGATATGTAATAAGATATGAGGTGGCACAAACATCAGAAAGACTGCTCCATGCCTCTGCTTGGTATCTAATAGCTACATTTGACAGCTCGACACACTCGAGCTCCCCTGGAGCAGAGCATTTGGAGCTCATATCCGCCACTAGCTGATGCCAGATATTCCAGGTACCTCCATGGGGAAAACACATTTTTTGTCAGTAAGAGGCGGAGTAGGTAAACTCTGTCCTGCTCCATGGCAGAACAGGACATGAACTGAAAAAGAAGGTAATCAGTAGGCACTAAAGCTGCACAATCTACTAAGAAAGAAGGGTGTTACATCAATCAGATATATGTGTAAGTATAGGTCTACTCCCTTCCATTCCCACCGCCTCCCCAAGCCATCACATGCAATTTTATCTTTGCCATTAGCATGATGGCAGTGTAACTTGCTAGGCCATATAGCATTTCATCTGAAATGTAAGGGAGTATGACACAGATGCAATACACTCAACAAATATCTGAGGCACTAAGCAGCATCTGAACAGGTAAGGAAAATTACAGCCCTCAAGTAAAGATTTCAAAATTACAAGGAAACGAATCCCTGCTCGTAAATATTAACACCAAGCTTCTTGAGATACGGTTGCAGAAGAAAGACATCTCGCCTAAAGAGTCAGAGTCTCCGCAGAAATTCCAGGTATTTAAGCTTTCTTTTCATTTAGTTTCAAGGCTCACCAACAGCTTGTATTAGATATTTAAACCTTAAAGGCTACAAAGTTATTTAATCTCTAAAAATGATCTTTGAATGGCAAAAAATGCATACTCTTAGCAGACAAGTAACCATCAGGGAAAACTTTTTCTTTTAAAATAAAGTTACGCTTTTTGCCTTCTAAAAGTTGTGGAAACTGCTGAAGGTAGAAAAGGCCATGACAGAAAAAAAAAAGAAATGCAACACCAGGTAATTTTAAACATTTTGCATACCTAAAAAGGGCATATCAAACCACAACCTTAGTCATAAACCTACAACAGCAAATCAGTAAGAGCAAAGACGAAGCACCACAGGCGCGACCTACAGCCGCCCGACTGTCGGTGAGGCGGCGGGCTCGAGCGTACGACAACACCCACCAGAGGAAGTGGGTGTCGTACCTCACCCTGAGCATCTCCTCCTCCACTCCCCACCCTCCCTCGACCACCTGTAGCAGCCTCAGAGGAAGCAGACCTGCTCCCACATACTTTCCAGTGATGCTGCACCAGCCACAAAGTACGTACGCAGCCATCAGCACACACGTGAAAATACATACACTGAGTATCAGCATTGAGTCTTCCTGCAATGAGTAACCTACTCTGCAGGCAGCCAGACATCCTTTTCTCTTTTTTTTTTTAATTTAAAAAACAAACCAGAAAAGCAGCCCAAGGGGCAAGAAAGAGCACTCCATTCCATTTGTGCCCCTTCCCTTTCTGCTCCCCACGCACACCAACCCACACCTATGCGGTGCTGGAAAAAGGCTGTAAGCAGGGCACCACCAATAGTGCATCCTGGGTACTGGGAGCTGTGGTTTTGAGATTAAACACACAGCAAAGAAATTTCACCCTTTTGACCAGAATTTTCCATAACCGATTGAACACAGGTTAGGAAAAGTAAAAAAAAAAAAAAAAAAAATAAAAAGAGAGAGAAAAGTCTATGTTTCCTTTCATGCTTGGATGCGGCAGTATGGTTGAGATCACTTCTCTGTGATAAGCTAAAATTAGGGCAAAAAGGGCACGCGCCAAATGCCTGAGAGAAGGTGTCTGCCTGTAGGGACCGTGCTGCTGGGGACACCAGGAGCTGGTGCTGGGCTGCAGGACCTGGCTCAGGGGTTCTCCTCACAGGTGCCAGAAGGGCGCCTTGACTCCACCGGCTTCGAATACATTGCTATCAGTATCTTTTCATCAGTTGTCAGCCCTTAATAAAAGGAACATGCAATTCCCTCCCCCCCCCAAAAAAAAAAGAAAAAAACAAAACACAAAACCCAAACAAACAAAACAGCAGCCACAGAAAAGTTTGACCCCTGTAAATCCCAAATAAGAAAGGAGCAGAAGGGAACAAGTGGGGCTTGGGTAAGAAAGAGATGCATGATCTTTGCCATTAGGAAAGCAACTCACTTTCCGAGGGTCCTCTGGAAACTCTTGGGGTGCTTTGCATATTCTGCAACAACGATTTTCCCTCTTTGAGCCGTTTCTGCCAGGCCAACATGCCAGGGGAGTGTCGGCTCATGGGTGGGGAAGGAGTTAAAAATAAAAACAAACACTGAAAAGCTATTTGTAAACTGTTTCACCCCAGCAATCACTTCAACTCGTGGTTTCTTTAACTGACTGAGCTGCGCACCTGCAGAGCGAGTCGGGGCAGGAGACACCTCTCTATAAATACCCGGGACAACCCTTGCCTGGCTGAGCCTCCTTGGCATTGCTCTGTGCAGGAGGACAACAGTGGTGTGCCCGTCTTCACAGGAATATCCTAAACTTTACAGTCAGGAATCAACACAAGGTGGGCAGGGAAGGAAAGAAAAAAAAAAAGGAAAAAAATTTCCTCAGATAAAAATGCCCAGAATACGATTTCAGCTTTGCAACAGTCAACACTGTCCTTACCTGGGTTTCCACAACTACAAGGTCTTGAGTGCCTGGTCATCTTTCCTTTACGCCCCAGCCTCTTAACCAGCCAAAAAAAGCAGCTGTGCCAGGTGTTAGACCAAGTATGGCTGTAAATCATCCAGCCTTCTCCGCCCCATCCAGGTAACCTGAAATCCAAAGTGCCAAGCCAGGGATTAAGCCATCCCCCAAACTCTGCACAACCCCGTGAAAGGCAGGTGCCTGTCTCCTTCGGTGCCAGTTCAGCGCTCAAGGCCTGTCGACACTCCTCGCAGTTTTGGGTTACTCATAATCCAACAAAACGGCACCAGTTCTCATCTCTGGACTGAATACTTTCTTAAAAACAAACAAACAAAAACAAACCAGAAAAAAACAACAGAACAAACCCCAAACCAGCTTCAGGTGGTGAATCAGCCATTGCTCAAGTCACACACACGCAGAACGCGCGAACCCAAACGATAGCTGCACCACCGATCTCAGCCCTTGCTCTTCTCCCCCCCCTCCCAAAACTAGCAAGGAGGCAAGCTGCTTCAAAAGGCTCTGAAGGTAAAGCTCAACAGCTGAAACTAAGACTGGACCAAAACCAAGTAAATTTTGAAATATGAGAGCCGCGATCAGACTAAAGAGGCAAGTGCATTAACTAACACTGCCGATGTTTGAAAATCTGCAGGTAATCAGGAGGGCAAATCTCAAAGGCTGCTCTTCAAATAAGCATCCCCAGTATGGCTGTTTGCCCAAAGCTTAACCAAACTATTCAACCTCACTGGTGTGCAAAGTCATACTGCAAGGAAAAACCTTTCAGAAGCCATAATTCTTCACACTGGAACATGGCTACCAGGACATTTCAGGTATTTACAGGGATCTGTTCTAGGAGTGGGAAAATGGATCTTCCCCTACTTTTTTTTCCTCAAGACCAAATAATTTTTTTATTATTCTGACAACAGCTTTGACCCTTTTATGCTGCCTTTGACCCTATGGCTGACAGCTACTCCTTCCCACCCACTGGCTTTTGCATTGCCTGTTTACAGAACAGTGGCACCAGGGACACCCTAAAACCGCTTGCACCACAGGATAATTACAGAGATGGCAACTTCACTGCAAGAAGTGGGCTGAAGTCAGAAGGGGGAAGACAACAGGTGCCTGTGGAAGGAACAAGGCAAGTGTTGGACCAAGTGAACCACTTTTGGTGCCCATGTTTACCACCCCCACCTCACCTTGCCCACGCACACCCTGCCTGTAGCACTCAAGTCTCTCCCGCACTTTGAATTCCTTTGCTGCTGAGCACGGTAGTTAGCCCTTTAATGTTATTTTAGAGCAGCCTGTAAAGACTTTGGTCCTATAAAGTTCTCCTGTGACATTACTGCCCTTGTTACTCTTTTCGGCTACTCCAGTTTCCATAAGAAAGAAAAAAGTAGTTAAAAAAATTCTCAAGTGATTCAAACAAGTACTGTGTTCCTCTTCAGAAATGACTGGCATCACCTTGAGATCAAAATACCTACCCGATCGCTATAGGAAGGCTTTATAGCTTCAAGTTCTGTATCACATTTCAACAGTACAATCATTTTTTTTCCCACTAAAAAGAATCACGAAAAGCATCAGAAATATTTGCAGCAGGCAGCTAATACCAATTCCAGCTTTCCTTGCAAGCAATTTTCATTAAATTAGTCTTGATAGCATCACAATTTGTTGAGGCAGGGAACAATATAAATTAACAAAGTCACAGCAGTCTGGGGAAGGAGGGAGGGAAACAAGGAGGCAGGGAAATAAGGAGGCAATATTTATCCGTTGAAAGTAGGAGTTGTGAAGTAAAACAAGAAGCATTACACTGATTAAGTAATACCGGGGCTGGTGTACAACAGAACTCGTGCATTGTATTTGCAACCTTGTGTTTTGCTTTAATAACTGGAGCTAGACAAAACAATTAATCTGTAGCTGTACCGCACTGCATGCCAGACCTTACTTGCTTTAATGATACGGAATGATAAAAATTTTGAAGAGAAACGCTTGGAGACTATTTGAATGATGCTCATGGCTTTTGAAGCCTGGAATTTGGTGGTTAGTACATTAAGCATTACTCACTTTCTGAACAAAGTGGAAAGTTAACACAAATTGGCAGATGACTAACTGTCCAAGAAATAGATTACTGAATGAATCACTGACTCTACTTTTAGTCTAATAATAAGACAAATGAAGAGGAGCAAGAAGGGGAAAAAGACAAACAGAAAGTTTCCCTGCACAGTGCTTGTATTTGCACTGCCGGTGAACTTCCAGCTACAACACACTACGTGACAATTTAATAATTCACAGTGAGTTTTATATTGGGGTTATAGCTCACTGACATGCCTCTCGATTACTTCACACCATCAATTACTTTGGGTTTCCGTAAAAAGAATTCTGCACCACACTTCCCCTCAGTACACATTTAATAACAGTTACAGAAATAAATTAAGGGATTGGAAATTAAGTTAAATTGCTGAGTAGAGTCAGAAGCATTTAGCAGGTTACAGGTTCAACACACAAAAGTTCCTCAGGTACAGCAGGTACCTGAAGTTGACCTGACACAGAATTTAGGTTTCCCAGCTCAAGAGCGGGACCTAACCAGAAGTCTGCAGACACTTCAATTTTTGCTAGTCAAGTTCTGGCTGTAAGTTTGCCCAATACACACAGCCAGCATGCAGCTTTGCATAAAATCACCACCGGTGCTGCTCAGAAACACAGGAGAACAGCAGTGGTGACATCCCCCTCCCAAGGAAGAGCTGACCAACTTCAGCAGCCATGCAGGGTGAAGCTACACGTGACGGCTTGAAGAGATCTGGGTTTGCCACTCAACAAAAGCCCTGCACTCCCCCGTTCTCCCCTGCTTTAGCTCTGCTCTTTGGCCCCGTGGTCTTACTCCTCAAGTTGTCCAGAGAATTAGCCGGGGCTAAGAAAATGGTAAATTGATGTGTGCTGGGTTGGAAAGCTGAATCAGCTCAGCAAAGTCTAACAAATGCATGGCCAAGCAGGACTGCCTGTTTTCACTCAGCAGCACACACTTGCTCTCATCTCCAGAGTGATAAAAGGTTGCAAGGAAGACCTGAGGTTCTAAGACTGCAGACATCTGGTCCAAAAAACTCTCCACAGTCCCCAGGTCTGGTCACCTCCTCATTTGTAAGGTAAGCTTAAAATCTAAATTCACTAGAGCTCATCACAGCTGGGAGACAGGTGACATGACCAGGTCACATCAACCAGAGCAACCAGAACCAGGTGGGAATAACAGCAGTTATTTGAATATTTGCAAGAGATAGTACTTTTGCATTTTGATAACGTAGAAGACTTGCTTGATTGAATTCTGTTTTCCTCTAACATTTTTTTCAATTGTCTGTTGCAAACACAAACCAAACTTAAATGGCCCAAATCTCTCACACCCTGGCAAGCTCTTACTGCCAAGCTACAGGTTAAGGCTGGGCAGAGGCTGCTCATGGTTTTCTGCAGTGCCACCACATTGCAAAAACAAAACAAGAGCGACCTTCAGGAGATGGAGCAGGATGCTGTGATGTTCATTGCACTTTGGGGGTCAGGTGTCCTGTGGTCAGCTCTAGGTCTTTTAACAAATTTGTTTAATTTGATCTGTTATTCATGCCATTGCCAGACCCTGTAGTAAACTCAACCAGCAGAAAACTAACCCTACACATACAATGAATAACCTTCTGCCAATTTAGCTCCCAGAGCTGGCCCTCTGTGGGATGAGATAGGTGCCAGGGCAAGCACAAGGAAAGGAGAAGAGATGATGCCAAGCAGAATCACAGTTTCGAAATTCAGTAGCAACAGCGTCTGTCACTCTTCACAGGTCCAGTCCGCAGTGATTTTGGACACAAGTCCTGTTTGCGAGTCAGCAGAGCTCAGAACGCAGATGAGATTTAGACGCATCCTTCATTCACCATGACCCAACCCTCGTGGCACTTCTGACGGCAAGATTGTCTGAAGACAAGCTGAAATCAGAGTGCTGAACCTATGTCCTTTTGAACTCTGAATAACCACTGACACCGCACTTTGCAGTCCTTACCAATTATTCCTCTGTGAACTTCAGTAAGAACTGTCAATAAATAAATCCCTTAAGTTGGAAGTTGGCCTTTTCCGCTATACCGATCTGTAAATAGCCAAGTTATTGTTGCCATGTAACAAACAACTGGATTTTCCCATTTCAAAGTTGTATCTCCACAGGCTTCTGTGCCTCTATTTTTAGTGCGACTCTCCCAGTAAGAGCCTGCAAGACAAGGATTCTCCATCACAGCCTGGTTATACAAGAAACTAACACATCCAATGTCTTTCAGCACAATCCAAATTAACTACATAATTATATTTAAATATTTAGTAGCAAAAGATGCTCAGTGACACTGAGGGAGCTGGGATAAGTCTAGATTTACTGAGGATCTGCCCCAGAATGGATTTTGTGAAAAGCACACTTGGCTTTTGAAAGACAATAGTAATAAAACAAGAACCATCACATCCTTATAAGGGATAATTTACTAGTATAAATATTGCAACAACAGAGAAAGTAAACATGGAGTTTCATAAATGCTGGAATTTTCACTCTTAACAAGGAAGAAAAGACTACCTCTGCCTGTTTACAGTCTTTAAATCTTATAACAACACATCTTAAAAGCAGGCAGCACCACTATATATTAATGCGGCAGATCAGAAGACACTGATTGGACTACCATTAAAGTAGAATACTTTGCATAAAAGAATTAAAATTTGATATACTCTAACAGGATGGAGGGCATGCTCTGCTTACATGAAAACAAAATAACCTCCTGTTCTGCCAGGTACGCTTTCAAACAAAATGCAGTATGCTCTAAGGGTTGCTTCGTTGCACTGAACACGGGGCAGAATCTTTACAGGACTCCAGCCTCACAGGTAAACAGTTAAAAGGATGTCAGCACATTTGAAAACCATTACTTTTTTTAAAAAAAAAAAAAAGACTTTAATAGATCACTTTCTGATTTGCCCTTTTTTTCAGTATCACTTTCAGTACTGGAAGATGTATGTTTCCTCCTAGTTAATGACAGACACATCCTACAGTTGTCATTTATTCCTCAACTCCTATTTTCTGTTTACTTTCCTCTCCTGATCCTTTGACCCCAGCTCAAACAGCAACACAGGTCACACAGCAGTCTTACACTTCTCTCTTCACCAGGGTGGAAGAGAGGTGGAGAACAGCAGCTCGGCAAGATGAGATAGTGTGCCAAGTCTTCCCCCACTCGACATAAATAGGTTATATTTTCCAGATGCACATCTCTGCCATCAAGTCTAAGCATCAGCAATACTCATTGTGATGAAATGTGAAACACTAGGGAGCCAGGAGGGGGGAAGATTTTAGCACTGCAAGCAATGGTACGCTTAAAGGTTTTTTTTGGAGGGTACAAGATCTTTCACTGTTCACTGAAGCTTCCATATCCTAAAAAAAAAACCAACACTCAAAGTAATATTTTCCAACCTTTCACTAAGAGTGGGGGCCAAAACCACACATTTTAAAGGTCTTCCACAGTTTTATTATAAGAAGTGGAAACCCTACTGATACTGATGAGTCATTTGTAGTGGCGGAAACCAAGAACACCCATTTTCTTCATGTGTTACAAAGCTCTCAATGTGGTTTTTCTATTCATCACTGGTCGAAGTAGTTGACTAAAAACAAAACAAGATACAAGAACCCACCTTATTGTTATTAAAGCCCATTTTATACCAGCTGATTTTGTTTATCACACTTTCAGAGATTGATTTTTTTTACCCATTCCACAAAAAACAATAAAAATACACAAAAAAAGACTACAAATCTAAACTCCGTGACAGTAATCCAGAACTGCAGAAGGATAATTGACTCCGCTTCTGCAAAGGCTTTTGTGATCGTCTAAGAAAAGAAAAAGAAAGGAGGGAAGAAAAAAAAATAAAACCACAACGATTTCAGTTAAAAATCATCAGTCAGCAGAAGCTATCGTTTTAGAATCCTTATGAGTAATCAGAAGTCTGTAAATAAAGAAGCAGTTGTACAAGAGCCCAAGTTTTCATCTTCATGCAAATAAAGGAATCCTTTCACGCCAACGGCCAGCATTACTGCGCCACAGGAGATAAAAACCAGACTAAGAAATAGCAAAATTCTGAAAATCAAAGAGAGCTAAACCCAGGTTTATAAAGTTTAATCAGAATTCCTTGCTGGCTTTAAAGAAGATTTCTGCCATGAAAAGGAGTGGAGTGTGGGAGACTGTACAGCTTGTAAATGGCAAGGGAAAATACAATTCATACACTGGACTTACCATGCCCAAATTGGGAACAATGCTAGGGGGGATTCATTCTGGTAACATCCCATTCACAAAAAAAAAAAAAAAAAAAAGAAAAAGAAGCAAAACAAACCCCAGAGGCTAAGTCCTGCTGAACACCCGCAGCACCCAGACACACTTTGAGCACAACCTCCGCAGCGGGACAGAGCATTTCTACTCCACACTATGCACGCAGCGGAACAGCAGCCTGGCAAAACGATAGCATGTTTTTGATATTACTGGGGAAGAAAACCACAGCGAAGCAGTGACCGGACAACTGAAAATAACCTTTGAACAACAGCCCAGCACTGACAGTTTCTGCCTGCGCCTCCTATTGTGGATAGTTTATAGCAAGGGTAGCTCCAAGCTGCACCAGACACGTGAGTCAGCAAGAGCAGCTTGTAGGAAACTGCTGACATGTTCAATTGCTCTCGCATACACCGAACACACCTACCCACTAAATAAAAAACAGGCTGCATGCAAATCAGGGTAAAGGAACATCTCCACACCTACAGTTCCTGTTTTCCTAGTTCAGGTTTAAATTTTAAAGTGATCACTAATAAAGAAAAAAAACACAAAACACCAACCCTCAGCAGCTGTCGGCTATAATGAGTAGCTATGATTAAGTCTGAAGGGTTATTTTGTTTATTTAAACAGACATAACTGCTTTTCCTCTTTTCAAAAAACAAAATTGCTGCTCCGCAGCCCAGAAGCCCCACACGGTGACAAGCACCAAGCAGTTCCTGTTTTTCTTAGTGGGGAGACTCCTTTTGAACCTATGCACCAAAACCCACCTAGCCACCACTGCCTGGCTGTGTATTTTCACAGCTCAGGAGAGAAAAAAAAGCTTCCAGTTCCCATTTCAACTCCTGCTAGGGGTAAACTGGAAATACCCAGGTTTATCATTCCTAACAGCTTTTCAAGCATCTATTCCGCTGATACATGAGCAGAGAAGTTATCGCTCAAGCTGTATGCAAATTATAGGTCACGGGAATAAATCTGGGAGGATCTGACCCTTTTGGGTCACCTTTCACACTAAGAAGAAAACGGCATACCTCAGGTCCTGGTGTCTCTTGCCTCTGCAGCCACCATCACCGCCTTCTCCCTTTGAGGCACTGAACCTAAGGTGTCCCAGCTTGTTCTGAGGGCAGGTTTGCACCAAGCAGGTGTAACCAGCAAAGAGGGAGCAGAGACAGAGGAGATTGGGGAGAGATGAGGGGTTATGCACGGAGGGGCTGGATGCCTGGCAGCCCCTTCACCCATGCAGGAGCTACAGCTCAGCCCCCACCACATTAGGAGCTTTTTGCAGGCAACCTGTTTTGAGCCAAATGGGGACATGTCTATTGATCTGCTGAGATAATAGTGCAGCACAGCTGGTGTTCTTCAGGTTGTCGCTGTGGCTCTTTCTGCATAAAGATCAATACAATCAAGCAGAGGAGTCTTAGGAGCCAAAATTTTGACAGTTCGAAGCTCTGCCATACATGTAAACTTTTCACACAAAGGTTTTTTCGAACTTATGCCTTGTTCCTTTTTATTTACCTGTTCTGAAAATGTGGTTGCTCTTTGATTGATACCATTAGTTCTAGTAACTCAGGAGCTTCAAGTCCATCACTGGCCACAAAGGCATTTGTATGCATTCCACTGCTTGCCTGCTTTAAAATTATAATTCATAGCCCAAGAGTGGCACAATAAGTAGCGATCTTTTCAATCTACTACAAAGATGTTTCTGCCTAACTAAAAAGCAACACTAACACATTGCAACTCAGCTGGCTACATTCATGCATTTTACATCTTCTTGATGCAAGCTTCAAATGAATACGTAATATCCAGGCAGCTGCCAAGGTTAACGTCTTTTGGCTGAATTTAAAGGAATGATGACCATTTTTTTGTAGAAAGCTGAACAAGCATTTTGAGTACTGTTCTGGAAAACCTTAGGGAGTTACTAGGGCTAGAAATCTATTGCCCATTCAGCTATTACAATAAAATCCTTTAGGCACCTCCTCAAATATCAGTAGAGAACCGCAGTATTTGAAAGGCTCTCTTCCACATTCTCTTCAAGCATTTGTAGTCAGGAAGAACACTGGAAGCAGCAGAACTAACTCAGACTTAGAGAAAGCTTTAAGTTCAAATTTTCTTCAACACACTATGGAATGACTGGTATATTTCCCCCTAATACGGTTTAACCAGAAACCACTAATATACGGCCATCACACCCAAAATACACCGAGCTGGAAATTCAGACCCAGAGGTGAAAGATGGAAGCGTGCCTGCCTTCAAACGCAAGTCAAATCTGCTAAACTCTACAGGTACGTTCATGCAACTTGTAAACTGAGAAGCTATTCAGAGAACATTCCTTTGAGTAAAGAGGCACGTACATTTTGATTTGAATATATAAACCATGTTCATGCTACCCAAATTAAAATCACAAGAGACTCTGTTGCTGTCACAATAAATGCTATTCAATTTACACCGACAGTTTATTACATAAAAATGTCATTACTCAAGGAATGATTACTTTGCATATATTAACGTTACACATCTCATTTTTCAGCTTAGTGCCACAAACATCTTTTAGCTACACTCCAAGAGGTCTCCTCTTTATCTGTGCACACATGAAGTCCTAACCAAAAAGAGCATCACCAGCAATGAGAAAACATCTCTTTTTACTCTTGGATTTTTAAAATGAAAAAAAAAAAGCTTATCATTGATTTTTTTTTTCCATGGCTGATGACTTTTTTTTAGAAAAAAACTTAAGGAAAATAACTAATTGACAACCACACTGCAGCCTCGTTAAGAAAAACAGCTGTTGCACTTCAGAACAGAAAATCAAGCAATGAAAGTTTTAAAATAAGCAATGGCAAGCAACTTCTGTCACATATTCTACACTACACACGATCTCTACAGCATTTTCTTTTCAGCTCTCTTTGTCATTAATTACACGCACACAGAAAGAGATATGTGAGATTGCTATATAGTACGGGGCTTTTATTAAACTCATTAATTTAAATGAGCCTCGGCGGCCTTCCACAATGTCAAAGATTTACCAGAATCTCTGACAGTAAGCAAAGGGGGAAGGATAAGAGGGTGTCCCACCCACACCATCCTGACAGTGTGCATGACGTTAATACCAACACATGTTCGAGATGTGCCTCCAGGCCAGGAAAAGGACTGGGAATACCTGTCCTAGCACTGCTTCCCAGTGTGATATACCTGGGCATAAACAATTGCTGATGATTAACCAGTTGGGATCTGTCAGCATGTGCATCAGTCATGCGCCTCCTGCGTGCACTTTTCCCATCCAATCCTCACAACCGTGAAAGTTTTCCAAAAATTTAGTCGTTTAAGCAACAAATTGCACAGCAGAGTTGGTCAGCATTGCCTAGAAATGCACACTCCTTTTCTGTGGAGCATTTCTGCAAAATATCTCCAAACATCTGGACAACAACCCTATCTGCAAAATCATTAGGGACCTTCTGTGCCCCCTTGACAGCTCAGCGTACTGGTGTATGTCTGAACAGCTTGTCCAGTGTTGCAAACCAACAGGAAAACTACACCTATGATCCTGATCTTTCAGTCCTCGACTTTTCCAATTAATCACGGCTTCCTTCCATCTCTTGCAGAGCACCTTCAGAGCAGCCTTTGAAGCCAGAGTCAAACATGAAAACCGGCGCTGAAAGCGCGGGTTCGACGCACCGCAGGGAAGCACAGCGCCGACCCGTTCTGCCACACGAGTGTCCAGGTCCTGGTGACGGGGGGCAGGTGACACAGGCTTTGAAAAGGACAAGCCCACAGCTAAAACGGAATTTTATTTCTATCTGTCAGATGTAAAAAGACTCCTAAAGCACCGCTTTCAGGCTGTTGCTACAACAGCTTAACACAGAACCATATCACTTTATTCTGTCCGTCTCATGAAACACAATTATCTCAAATTTCAGTATTTACATACCCGAAGAAGTCAATTTACCCAAGCACCACCACCCTCTTCAAACTGTAGGGCATTCCACCATCTACAGCAGAATCTCGGACAATTCCCAGCCTGGAATCACCGACTTGCTTCGAGCTCGAGCCCCAAAATACCGAATTAAAACACGCACAAGTTGAGCGACAGTTCTAAAGTCTTCGAAAACGAGCTTTCATCACGCAAACACTTAGCACGGCTTCAACTAGAGCAAACAGCAACACGAATTTCCCAATCTTCCCGGCATCCTAAAGAGTCATTCTGCAGCACGATGTCACCCCCCGACTCGTGTTTATTATTAAAGAGGGAAAACCGCGGCTCACTCCGGAGCTGCCGCGGCTCCGGCAACCAGGGCAGAGCGCTCTCACGGTAACCGAGGCACTTCAAGCAAGGCACCCGCTGCATTACAAAAATAGCCCGCTCCACAAAAGGAGAGGCATGATTTCACACTCCGCGTCTGCCGTGACAGGCAGCGGCTCCGCTGCGAGCTGCCGTGCCTACACGCTACGTGTTAATGATCCACGGAACTGCTCCCGGAGTTCGCACCCCCCTCGCCCCGAGCCCGCACGGCCGCGGAGCTGCGGGTCGGCTCGGCGGGGCCGGC
>VZRW01003709.1:147425-195793 GCA_013398125.1 Aegotheles bennettii | reverse complement strand
ACGGAGGCGGGCGTGGGGGAGGCTGGGGGTCGCTGCTGCCGCCAGGCCGCGCCGTGCGGAGGGCGAGCCAGGGCGCGTCGGCCGGGGGCGGCTGTGGGCAGAGTGCGAGGGGCCGGGCAATAGAACACCCGCTCGGTCACCCCTCGGTGCCCGCCGGGCCCCCGCGCTGGGCCTGGTGCTGTTTTGTGTGCTCCGCCCCCGGGGAAACCTCATCTACTGCTGCTGCCGACCGCAAGCGTCCAACAGTCCTGAGTCAGCCGCGCCGGGCACCGCAGGACAGATCAGTGCTCCCCAGGATGGAAACAAAACCACAGCTCCACGGAGCCTTCCAAGGGTTTGCCCTTCAAGGGCGCAAGGTGCCTCCTCCAGCCCGAGGCTTGGTGCCCCGGTCCCTTCTGCCGAGGGGGAAGCTGTGGTTGATCCCGGTGCCAACAGCAGCGCTCCTCAGCGAGACCCCAAATGCCACCAGGCGTGAAGTCCGACTGGGAGATGGATTTATCCCGCTAAAGGGATAAACCGTGCTCCACGGGCCCGAGTTGTGCAGCTCGGCAGCGACAGAAAAACGTAAAGATGAAAGACAGCTGATAAAAAGGAAAGTTGGAAAATAAGTGATTCACAATGGGGGCCGTGAGTGAGATCGTCTCTGGAGACATCTCTAATTAAAGGGCGTTGGATAACTAGAGGGTCACATTTTCCTGGGTCAGTGGTCTTGAAAAAGAAATTGCAGTTGCGGTAAATGTCAATAAAGAATGGTGGTGACCTACTGCTAACAAAATCACGTTCAGTAATTGCACGTGCATGTTTGTTATTTTTTCTGTGTTTATATCAGGGTTTTTTTGTATGTCTACCTCCCCTGTGTCCCCCTTTCGCTACAGGCAGATGATATATAGTGTTCTCCATATCTTCTGCAGAGGAGCAATTTCTGTGAAGTGACTTCACTCATGTCTCCTGAAATTGTGGCAGCTCCATCAGGCTACCTGCATCTTCAAAGTCTAATGAACTAGAAAAAAGTGTGCAAATACTGTGTGCCAACACAAAATCAACTATTTGTGTGTAATGACAAATATGTTGTCACTTTTCAAAAGCATAGTTCTCCCCTGACTTGCATTTTGCACGGTTGTCTGCTTGTGTAAAGTGAAGAGCATTTTAGTTCAGTAGCATTTCACCCCTACTTTTCCTGCAGAATAGCACCACCCCACTGGATAATATGACTCATAAACTTCACTTTCCCTTTCCAAGTAATGTTCATATAAAGCCTTGCTGGTTCTGGTTCTGCAGACATATGCAGTGTTACGTACATGAAAAGTCCCTCAGTGTGTAAGGGGACTTGTTATGTGTTTAAACGCTAGCAGGACTGAGCCTCCTGGTTGCCTTGTTTTTCCTAGAGACACAAAAATAATTTTGTATTGGCGTGAGAGATAAAAATACTATATTGAGAAGGACGGAAAGATAAAAATAAGCCACGCAGCATTTGTAATGCTTTAGTTAGCACGCTACGTGCCCATTATGCCGCTGCATTCAAAGCGCACACATTCTGTTATTTACAACACGCTACAGGAGATACGGCTCCAGGTAGTCAAAGCCGGCCAAACAGAAAACTCAACAAAGTGCTCTGCCCAGAGCACACATTTCTGAACGGCACAATAGTCGCCATTTATCTCACTGGCCAACATTGTAAAATGAATGTTAGTATTTGGCTTAAAGGAAGCGTAAAGTGAAAATGTCCATTTTAGATTTTATTATTCTATTTACCTTGTGATAAAATTTGCGGTGACTTCAGTGTGAACCAGATCATGCTTATGTGGGACAGAGATCAGCACAGAGTGAGAGAAGCTGGAGCCGAGCAGGCATCGGGCACGTAAGCTTTTTCAAAACTCACCAAGCAGCTCTCTGCAGCTTTTGGTACCCAAATGCTATTAATAATTTTGTGACCAACTCATGATGGGAGACAGAGTCCAAACCCCTGTATACCATTCAGATAGTGATTTTATTATCATTGTTACATCTCTCTGTAACAGGAGAAAACTGGAGGAAAACTGACAGTTGATTTTCAAAGACAGAAGGAAGATTACACCAACCAAGTGAAACCTACTGTTTAAAAATGCTGGTTTTATATCATATATTTTACATTTCCTAGTTCATTCCCAAATTCCTTATATTCCAGCAACAAATACAGCCTGATCCGGTTTCCATTGCAATCAATTATCTCTGCGCCTTGGTTTTTGTATTTTCTTGCAGTACAGCCAAACATATATTCCAGGCAAACATGAATTATTTGAAAAGATGTCATGTATAATCTTTCAAAATGATCCAGAATTTGTCAAGCAACGACAACAAAATAAGGTAAGAATACATACAAAGAGGTACAATTTAGAAGTTATCCCTTGAAGGATAACTCGCCATGAATGCTGCAGCACTATCCTCGAGAAAAGGCTACATCCATACATTCAACAACTGGTTTTAGCTCAACTCTATGAACAAATTTCCTGGTTACACATTACCTGTACTAATGTCTTAATTAGGTTGTTTCCCCACAGTGCTGTGACTTCATCCCTTTTTGAGAGGACCGCCTGGTTGACCTACTTTTCAGTGTTTTCGTTATGGATAACACAAAACTTTGCAGACTATCTGAACTATGGATGTCTATTTCAATCATATTTCATATGTAAATTTAAAAGATTTTAAATGGAATCCAATATTGTAAAACATGTCCCAACATCCCTTTCTGAGATCTCATTTGCATATCAATCTGGTAACTTGAACAGTCTTAATAGTGCCACTTGTTGGAGAGCTCTGTGTATTGCAAGGTATTTCAATCATGTATTTATAAAAACAGATTGCTTTTCCCAGTGACAGGTAATTCCCAATTTAAAGTGCTACGGGAAGAGATGAAAGTATTGCACAGAACAACTTTTATTGCAGTCTCGACTTCAACCACACTACACTGTCTTGAAGACTCTAAAAATGAGCAACGCATTAGTGGATCTGATGCAACTTGATCTTTACAATAGTAATGAAGGAGTGAAAAAGGAAAAATAAGGACAAACATTACGGTTTTTAATTGAGGAAATTGTCATTTCCTTCCGAGGTACATTTTACCCTGCAGCATTTGGGTGAAGAAGATCGGCTTTCCTGGATTAACCCTGGTCCTGCGCACTGATCTAAGTCATTATTGATAATTATGCACATATTCTCCTGGGTTGTACAGGTAGAATTCACAAAATTGCATCATTTTCTTGGCAGTGATTAAGAAATTCACAGTTGATTACTGATTATACTACAGGCACCACATGTCTTTTCGCAACCAGATTCTAACACACCCCAGGTACATTGCGTTTCCAGGAGCACTGACGGTATGAGCAGCACGCCCCGAGTCAGTGGCTGTGAAGGCTAGGAAGGAGAGACATTGTCACTGTGCATGATATCAAAGATCCACAATGTAATGTCTCTGCAGCGTGGCTTGACATCACATCAAAAGCTCCACAAAGGAACATTTGCCATGCAAAGAGCATCAGATCTCCGGCATGGTAGTTTGAGGAGCTGGTGAGATATAATATTTGAAATATATTGAAGCATTAACAAAGCCTTGTTGCTGGGACTAAAATTACAGTGTCAGGAAGCAAGGCAGGAAAAAGTGGCAGGCACTGACCTTTAAAAAAATAGATGCAGATAACATAACAGGGAATTTAAGGAACTGTTGACTTCATATCACAAGAAATCGAGGGTCGGGAGTCATTAAGGTACATGCATTATGTTCAAAATGTTCTCCATTACACGGACCAACATGTTCTGTGGTCACTAAGTGCAAAGGCAGGGTCTTCTCTGGAGTTTCTCTTTTTCAAAAAAAGATCGCCTGCTTGCTGGCGTTGCCAGACTTTGGTTTTACATATAGTAATTGGGGAAAAGGAATCGCAACACCTATGCTAGACAGATCGGATGGACAGCCTGAAGATTATTCTTTCCATTGGTTCTACAGGAGGTCAGAATTTGTCAGCCCCAAATCAAACACAATCCTAACAGCCTTCTGGTGTCTTGAAATTCAGTGCTGTGAGAGGCAGTCCATGTAGAGCCCACAGTGAGTCCTGGAGATAGCCAGTGAGGTTAAGGCTTTGTCTTTGCTCATTTTGTCTTTAAATCAGTGCTGTCTTCCGAGATCTTCATCAGCTCTAGTGCTGCTTTCAATTTTTATTTTTTTTTACTTTGTATGTTCATTATTTGCAATTTGTGAGTAGCATTTTAGAATCTGCATTTAGAATTATTTTTAAATATGATGTAAAACTGTATTATTTTTTCTGTGGTCTAAAGGCCAAATCTGGCAAATTCCCTGATTCTGCAGGTCAGGATGATCCCAGAGTCTGCTTCCAAAAGCAAGGACATCTGTAATGACATATTTAAACCTCAGTTCTTTTTTCCTTATCACTAAGAATCAGCGCAGGCAAATCAGCTCCAAAAGTCATTTGAGGGCAATTGTGGACAAAGCTCAACCTTGTTTTAGCTCAGCTTGCTCAAAAGCCTCGTAATCTATTGTTTCAACAACCCTCTGTCTTTACAGTTGTCCAGAAAAGTGAAAATATCCACAGCAATCCACGAGAGTGCGGACAAAGCATCTGCCTTGACAAGGCTGTCCTTCTGCAAATAAGGGATGCACAAGAGGGTTGGAAAAAAAATGCTTTCTCTCGAGCACTGCTGAGGGAGGGAAAGTGTCCGGGACTGGAGAACAAGGAGAGCAGGCAGAGGTTAATCCAGATGTGACAGAGTGGTGTTTGTGCTCTTGACAGTAAATATAATTGGTAAGATTTTTTTCCATTGAAGAGCACAGGGATATTTCTGAGCAGTCTAGGTCCCTGTTCTGACATGTTGTAGGGCACCAGTAATCTGGCAAGATTTGATTCAAAGTCATGATTTTGGGAAGGAACAGAAGATGAGTCTTCTACTCAGTCTTTAACTCTACTAGTCTTTAACATCAATGAGAGTTTATGCACATGCACCAGTGGCTGACTAGACCCAAATCCATTAATTAGAGTAAAAGCCTTGAGGTAATTATTACTCACAAAGATCCTGGGCTGGTAACAGCTCTGACTTTCTAGTGCCTGTGATTCTGCTTTCAGCGGATAACTGCAACAGAGGCTTGTTGCACATAAATTTCTTTCCATTCAGGCTGGACTGTGCAGCCACAGCCCAGGGCTTCTTGCTGTCATAGAAAGCAAGTCACAAGGAGTTTCCTCAATACTGGCAGTGGTGCTGAGATGTCTGACTAGTTCAAAAAATGCCCCTTGTACCTTTGGTAACCTCTGCCTTGGTCCTCAGCACTGCGTTTCCTTTGCCTCGGCAGGAGGAGACAATGCACTTTGCCGAGTGTGCTGCTGCTTCAGTGAGAGGCAGGATTTCAGGTGATGGGTCATGCGGGATGTAGCAGGTGGTGGGAAAAACGAAGCCATGAAGACAACACAGTGCTGGTAGGACTGGGGCGCTAGACAAGAGCAGGAGGATGCAGAGTGTAAAGCCACCAGATTCAGAAGTGCCTAGCTGTGGTAGACATTGCTGTGTTATGGGGCATGGCCAGCGTTCCCATCAGTGTGCCTTCAGGGAGACGGGTGGGAAGTGACATGCACCAACATGTGGGAATGTAAAATTTAAGAGACAAGTCTGATCATCATGTAGTTTAATAATAACATCTTCTTCATGTAATTGAAACACGACTGGAACATAAGAAGGCTAGTGGAGGTCAGGAATGGCTTCTGGATGAACAAAAGCTGGAGAAGAACGGGTGGGAGAGCAGGTGGGGAGCACAGAGGATGCAGACATACTGGCACTCAGCAGGCACACAGTGGCCACACTGACGTGGTGGCTCCCACTGCCTCTGATGGCCTTGGAGGCGTTGGAGTATTCTGGAGTTGTTATCCCCAACTAAATCCTTGACACTGTGCAGTTCTGAGCAGGGTTTGGAGTGCTTCAGTACTATACTGACTGATTTGGCTTTTGCAGGGACAGTTTATTTTGCTTTTAGGTCTAATACTAACCAAAGAACTTGGGACCCCAACGAATCTGTGGGTTTCCACTCAAATAACTAACAACTGTTCAATTAATTTACTTCTCACATCAATTGCTTTTGCTTTTTTCAAAAAAGCTGCAGGATGTTCTTGCACTTTAAGGAAGGACCGGGACAGAGAACATGATTCTGTAAGGGTGAATATGGCTCTTTCCATGCAGAGGGATTTATAAGCTGCGTTCACATATTTTTTGATTAATAGATAGTGTTGCTGAAGTGTTAGCACTTAAGACAGAGGTCAAGCCTCTGTTATTTTTCTGTCTTAGAGGTAAAAGCAGAGAGCATTGGCTTGCAGCTTGTGTGTGATTATTATTTTTTTTGTAGCTGCGGCAAATAATTGTGACCCCTGATTACTGCAGTGATTTAAAACTGCTCTTTGCTATGTTAACTTGAAGTTGTGAACTACAAAGGTCTACTGTGAATAGCATATGAATAGAAAAGAGACTCTGCTGGAACTTGCTATTATGTTTGAAGTTGGTAGAAGCTAGAGATTGAAAAGACCCACTAGTTTGCTGAATGAATTCATTGCACATGCAAGACAGAAACTCCTTGCATAGTGATATCCTTCCTACATTTCTCAGGAAAAGGAAAACACATTGAGATGTTTCTGAAGAAAATGCTTTGACACAATACAATCCATTAGGATATCTACATTTTGACCTGGTCTGCCATCTAGGTAATTTTTGCATCAAATTTTCAGTGTCTGTTGCGGAATGACCGAAGAATTAAAGCTTCATGTAGGACAAAGATGATTTATTATGTATTTCTCTTTCTTAGGCTGAAAGTAAATGTTATTCCACTGCTGTTGCAGTTCTGGTGTTCTTTGAAGAGTTGTCAGTTTACTCTAAACGAAAATGTTGTGAAAACATATATGAAATGCAAGGTTGATAATATTTTTTTTACTCTTAAATAGAAATAAAACCCCAATTTTTTAATAACTGGCAATCTGTGATGTCTGAAATTCACATAATGATACGAGTAAAAGCTCGAAAGTGGTCAGTAAGGAAACAAAAATTGGTGATATTTAGTGATTATCCCAAATGGAAAGGAAAAAATAGACAATAGCTACAAAGAGTGACGAGCAAATTCCATGAGAAGAAATGTCAGTCATCTAATAATTGAACTAATTTAATTTAACTAGACGTGTAGGCCTAGAAACCTTTTTTTTTTTTTTTAATGGACTTTCATGGGAAGTTGGTAGAGTTCCTCAAAGGAATAGACTTGCTAGCTGCAATTTATGTATGGTACAGCCTACTTATGTCTTTAGCTTATGAAATTTGGTCTAGTTTGTCATGACTACTTTCTTTGTTAAAAGGTAAAAGGCACATTGGGCAAATGTTCTATGGCAATTTGCATAAAAAGTGATGACAAAGAGCAATTAATTCCTCATTATTATGCAGTGAAATGCTACTTTGCTCCTAAGTGACTGTAGAGGAGAGTTTTTTCTCTGTGTGTAAATCTGTTGTGGCATTGTTCTAAAAATAGTACTTAAGAGCCCTCTGCACTCTTTATAAATCAGGGTCTTTGACACTCCAGTCGATTCTCCATGGAGAGATTTTTCTCACACATGCTGAACACTACAAGTATCACCCCAAATGTTCATCACAATAATAAGCATCAGAATTTTGTTAGATAAAGTGAGATAGAGGAATTTAATATTTTGTCAAATTAGATCTCTATCTTTTTTATCTGGAGATCAGTATTTAAAGTACACTCAGATCACACACAAATAGAAACATATTTCTACCACACACAGCTAGTCTGTACAGAACAAAGAGTCAAGATATCGTTTTCTATGAAGGCTTGATTCTGAGTACAGATTTCATTACTGGCTCACCATAGGATAATGAAATTCCTTCAGGGCAAAGATGAGGTACAACCTTGAGGCAGTGTGGAGAGGTGGAGAGGCAGACTTTGTTAGTGCATGCTCTGTCACCTGCATTACTGGTCCTTGCCTGCCTTTAATTTGTAAGGAAATGCTATGGAGAGAAACCCTTTTATTGGACCAAGTTATATTTATATGTATGCACATATACATATATATTTATATGCACACGCACACAGAAATACATGTTTTTCAAAATACAAAATCTTCTGGAAGTTGCGTGACTTCCTTGCAACTGAAATGGAATACAGAAAATAATTAATTTCTTGCTAGCAAAAATGGCCCATGCAGGTCCTTAAAGCATCTTTGCATCTAGTAAATAAAAACCGTCTGCACCGTGTAGATAAATAACCCTTCATGCAACTTTGCCTTTTGATTTCTGTAGCAATTCAGAGTGACTTTAGTGCTTATGGAAATGAGAGGCCAGTGTTCAGTAAGGCCAGGAGCTGTTGAAGGCATGAATCACCAAAGCTTTCCCACAAAGCTTTGCCAATAGGGGAACAAAAGGGTTGCCCTACAGAAACATATCACGGGTCTATCTAGTCCAGCATCCCGCCTCTGGCAGCGGCCGGTAACTGATGCTTCAGAGCAAATCAAAACCACAGCAAGCACCTCACTAATTATGAGATGGTATGCGTAGAGGAAAAAAAGGTTGATCCTGACTCACAAGAGAGCAGTTTATGCCCTGAAGCGTGAGGTTTGATTTCCCTTGTATCCGTTTGCTTCGCTCACACAGTTGCAAATACTATTTATGCTTGAAAGAGTTTCTAATCCTCTCTTGGATTCTAATCAACAATCTGACTGAATAACCTGAGTTACCAGGAAGTTCTTGTGGCTGAGCACGTGGTTTGTGGAAGCTTTGTGCTTTGCTAGTTTAAGGAAAGTTTTCAAGCCTTGGCCTAGCATCCACTGCCCTGAGGATCAGACCTAATTTTCTAGATGAAAAATACCCAAGGTGCCACTCCCTTCCCCTTGAGTCCTCTCTAACTGAAGCAGTTAAATCTTTCCCACCCCCTACTTGCAAAACTATTGCTTTTGGTAGATTTCTTTCACTGGCACTGGGCAGTGGGTCCCACTTTCTGTCCTTCTGGAGGTTTGGACAGGTTCCTCTGTGCGTCTCACCTCAGTACAAGATAGGTCTCCCCGCAGGCAGGGAATGCTGCCTGGCCATGCTGCCTCCCACTGTTTCAAGGGAGGGGGCAGTGACAGGCAGAGGAGCAGGGCAGAGGAAAAGGTCATGGAAGGCAGCAGTGATGCCAGCTCCTTTCTGCTCTTCCAGCATTTCCTCCTGAAGTAGTAGGAGCTCTACTGAGACTACTCTTTGGAAACATGAAATGTCTCTGAGATTCCTTCTCCTTCTCAGTCTGTTCCAGACTTTCTGCTCTCCTGGGCAAGAATGCAAGCAACATTTTAAAATCATCCTTTGATGACCTTGAGGATCGTTGCCGAGTGGTCCTGGTTCCATTAAAATAGAGCAATATATTTCTCTGCCCTCTCATTGCGTGTGGGTTTCTTCTATATACATCTCAAAATGGTTACTTACATCCACCACACAGACCATAACTGCAATACTAGAAAGTAAAGGAGATCCAAAAAGAGCTTAGCTACTCCCCATGGGGTGTAAGTGCTTAAGCCGAAAGGGAGCTCTTGAAGAGAGGTGCCTCCTAAACAAAGAGGTGCCCAAACTCTGTGGGTTTTAATCTCAAAGCTTCACCTTCGTGACCTGAGGCTGTCATTGCTGCTCACGCACAGACAAGCCTCTGTTTTGATTGTGACAAGCAGACTGCTGCCTAAGTGTGTGCTTCCAAGACAGCTCCAAGCAGCCCTTATGGGTTCTATAGCCATTCCATCCTTACATTCCATTCCATTGGCTGTGCTTTCCAATCTCACCCCTGTCGTTTGCCCCTCAGGCAGACATGGGTTTGTTTGACCTTGTAGTAAGCTGGTTTGGGAGCTGAAGTGGCTGCACATTTCTTGGCAGGATAACCTTTCTGTCAGCTTAACTTCCTGAACCAGCTGACCAGTAGATCAGACGAGAACAGGGCTTGTGCAAAGGGGGAGTGGAAATGGGAGACTGGGGACAGGGCAGAGCACTCTGGACTTGCGTGGACCTGCAGCCTCAAGAGTCCTGCAGTGAGGCAGCTCTGCTGCAGCCTGGCACCTTGCAAAAAGATGCTCTGCCTGCTCAGTGCTCCCCAGCTTGGAGGCTCACCAGCATCTGCTGCGGGGCAGAGCCCGCAGCACCTCTGTGTTTTTAGCGAGGGGCAGTGCTGTAAGTCCAGAGAAGAACATCAGGGTGGTGGGGTGGGGAAGGACAAGTAGGGGGACAAGGGAGTCAGGCAGTGGGCTCAGACTGAGATGAAAAAGTGGTGAGTGTGGTGGCTCATCACAGGCTGGGAGCCAGGAAGCTCTTGAGCCCCATGAGCCGCTTTCGTGCGAGGCGGAGGCACCGTGCGAGTTGGGAACACTGCAAGGGCTGGGACCAAGCAGCCTGTATGAGCAGTGAGTATGGACATCTGCATGTTTTGCTGGTTAAGGCCCACTTCCTTTCATGTTTTTGCCCTACCTAATGTCACCCGTACCTCTGTTTCCATCAGCTTTCCCAGGATCTCTTCAGCTGTCTCTCCAGCTATTTCAAACAACAGAGTAAAACCCAGATCAGAGCCCTTGTTTAGCAATGATCTCCACACAGGGGATACAACTTGCTGAATGCAGAGGTCTGAAACTGCCTGTGGTGTGTCAGTCTGTTTATCTAGCATGGCTTATGCTATTTTATTTGCTTCAGCGTCATTACCTGTGTTGTGGGAGAGGTGGGAGGGATGTCTTCTGTGAGCTACACTGAATTTTTCTGAAACCACTGAGCGAAGAGTATGCCATTTCATGTCAAGAAACTGTTATTTCACCTACGCATATGTTATGTTGTATTCTTCAGACTACATTTTACATGCCTGGGGTGTATGCGTGTGATCTACTGAAATCGCTCACCGTCTTCCATAATTTATGCTGCCCTTCAGTCTTAGCAGCATGCATGAACTTCAGCAACGCGTTGTCACTCCTCTCTAAATCATTGTGAAAAATCGTCTGAGGAACAGCACTGGACCTGGGGCACTCTGCATTTCACCTGCTCCACTTTCCAGACCAGGCTCCGAGGTGGCAGGATGACACAGCAGTAGAAAAATCACAGCCAGTAAGGTGTGAAATAGCATCCCTGGTAGTAAGAAATTAGAATGGATAATGTGCTAGGATGAACCTTGGCATGGCTGTTCAACCTAGTAGTGTTGTCCTGGGGGTGACAAAGTCAAGGAAAACACGGCTTTCCTGAGGGCATATGTTCCACTTTTTCATTAGGCAGCCTCTTCATAAAACCTTACGATGAGCAAACAGATGTAATGGAAAAGGGGAGATGTGAGGGTTAACCTTTAAACCACCAGGGGTTTAGCATTTACTGTTGTCATGCAGGACTGTACCGAGATTATTTGTTTCCTACCACCTAATCCATTTATAATGCAGTGTACTAATACACAATTTGTCATTTGTCCCATTGCTGTGCTATGAGGAGCTTAGTCAAAAGCATTTTGAAAACCCACTGACACTTCCTGCTTCCTTAATTTGCTGGGACTTTTTGCAGGTTTGTGGGGAGAGAGCCACAGCCCATCTGGCCTGATCCTGCATGCCCAAATCAACCTCCTCCGTGGCTGCACACAGTGGGCATCCTTGGCTCTGGGGTCGGCATTACCTGTGTTCATTTCTGACTCATCTTTTGGAACAGGGAAATTCTTTAGTCCCAGGAAACACCCTTGTTTTTCAAAGTTGCATTGCAGGCTCTTGCCAGTCATTCTGTTCTGAAGTTTATATTCTGAACACTCCTGGATTCTTTTAACTTCACCAGCTCAGATTTTCCCAACTTGCTGGGGTACCTCCTCTTCAGAAATGTTTATCTTTATAATACCACACTCATCATTTCCATAAATTTCCAAATCCCCCACTACAACGAAGACAAATGTAAATAATAAATTCAGCTTCTTGAAAATGTCTTAATCCTTGTTAATTGCGTCCTTAATTCCTTAATGACCCAGAGGGCCTACAGAGACACACATGCAGATTTATTTATGTTTAGCCTATTTGAATAATTATGTATTGTTTATCTTAATATCTTTGGCTATTTGCTCCTTATCCTCCCTCTGAATTACTATCTATTTACGGTTTACTTGTGACTTGTGCTGGGCTGGTTTGGGCAGAATTTCTAATACGTGAAAGCTCCCCTGGTGTTGTCCTGGAGGCAACGTCTCTGAAGTTCACAACACCGTGCTCTTCTTCCACTACAGCAACTCCTGCCTTTAAGGCTCTGGAATTTCTTACAAAGGTTTTGCTTGCTTCGATTTGGAGTGTTGATGCAGTGCAATGTGATAATTCAGTGAGACATTCGATTTTTTAAATATTATCATCATTAACAACAATATTAGCCAGGAGAGCAACTTTAACTTAAGGTTCTCAGACACTTTCCTTCTGTCAGCTGCTCATAGACTACCCCATTTTGATCACTACAGATGGTTTCTTCTATGCTCTGTGTCAAGCTCATCTATTAAAAATGTGGTTTTTTAGGAAGAGGAGTGGGGATTTTTGGAAGGGAGACTGGAGGTGAGGAAGAAGGTGAGGGTGGGGGCTGAGTGAGGAGCTGGTGAGAAATGCTGAGACTGCCTGACCTGAGGAGCACAGCTGAAATAAAGCACCTGAACCTAGCAGCCTCTCTTGGCTGCCTGCGTGGGTGACTTGCAGCGTGCCCTCTTAGACATTCTGATTTGTACAAATGAGGCTCAGGACAAGACCACAAACTTAATTTATATGTCTGATGTGAACTAGCATTGAGCCAAACTGGTAAAGATGCACGGCTAGTTCACTACCTTACCCAGCCTCTGATTCCAAGCAAATTTCATTTTCACTTGTCACTGAGAAGATCATGAGAGAAAAAACCTTTTGATTAGGTTATTCTTGCCTTCTTTCTGTGGCTTTGGTACAAAATGAATTAATTAAAAGGGACAGAAAAATAATCTCTTCTCTCATCATGAGAACTACATGTGCTGTGTAAAGTAGAGAAAAAAAAGAAGTGAGTGGTGTAAGTAGTGGATTATTGTATGTACTTCATGGGAAAAAATTGGCCAGCTCATTTCAAAGCAAACTATGCCTCCAGTCCTTTAAAGGGAAGTAACAGGAAACAATAATAATTATATCTGAATTGGCTTAGGGCTAAATTCTGTAAATGAATATGGGTGTGACTGGGCAAAATGTTGTCTTGATGTTAACCTGAAGGAAAAATGAACCTATCAAATCCAGATTCAGTTGCAGAAAGGGTTATGTGTGTTATTGTATATCCATGAAAAGATATTTTTTTTTATTTTCTTATCGGAATATACAAATTAGCCTACTCCTTATTAGTCTTTGTAGGAACATATTCATATGAAAAATTATGATGGTGTTATTTCAGTCTTGAAGATCAAAAACGGCCAAAGTAAATGTTAGCAGAGAAAAGGAAAAAAAAAAAAAGAAATCAGTTGAGTATTTATGGTTTTGCTCTAAAGTAGATGAGAAAGTGAGTAAGGACCAAGGAAGGGAAGGACTAGTAAGCTTATCTTTATCTATGGAGTTAGTGATATCTTTAGGGCAGATGGGATTATGTTATTGATTAAAGCCAATAGCCATGGTCATAAAGAATAATAAATAAGGAAGTTATTAAAGGGATCTTATCATAAGAAAACTTTGATAATTGAAGCATTATAGACAAATTGAGGAAGGACTAAAGGATAAATGGTCTCCAGTCCTATGCGGTGGAAAGAAAGCTCTGCTGCAATGCTTAACCAGAGTTGTTCTGGTGTTACTGAGAAGCAATTTTTTTTTAGCATCCAGAAATGTGGGTGTTAAAAATCCTTTCTTGACTGACAAGGGCTCAGCTAAACAGATCAAAAAGAGAAGGAAAACCAAAACACAAGCTCAGAAGTTGCCTTTGCCTTGTACCAGGAGTCAGAAAGTGTCAAAAGATGTGTCATATCTTAAAAGGCTAAATGAAAAGTTATAGTTCCTCAGTACATGAAGAAAGAAAAGCTTTATTGAAATAGTTTCTTTGTCGCATCCTATAAAAATATTATGAGGACAGCATGTATAAAAGAGTAAGAAAAACTGAGATTACTGAACATTCATGTAAAGGTGAGTTTCTTGGTTTTATAACATAATGAGAGAAAGCCATCAGTCCCAGGACTAGTGTTTCTAATTATCTGGGGTTTTTTTAAATTTTTTTGTTGTTGTTATAGTTTCTAGACTTTTCTGCCAAAAAGCAAAGATACTTCTTGAAAACAGACTGTTATGGACTTAATCAGAGTAGTTAGATAACCCATCCATCTTTCCTTACTCTGATTAACAAAGAAGAATATTCAAATTATCCAGAAATTTGTTTTCTGAAGTCCAGGGCTGAGGTTTTCTCTGATGGATTTTGACATAGCATCCATGAGCAGTGGTGTACCAGCAACCACTCCTTCACTCCTTCAACAGCACCGTGCAAAGTGCCCTTCCCTGCCATGGGTTGCGGTTGTGGCTACAGAGCTGCATGGATGCTCATCTACACTGGGGCTGCCACTGCCAATTCTCTACCGATTTTCTGGCAAACCGGGCCTTGAAAAAGGCTGGAGAAAATGGGTTGGCTTTGGCACCCAAGAATGCTCTTGCCAGCTGCAAAAAGCTGAAGTTTCAGTAGTTCCAGCAGTTCGTCTTTCTGTCTCTCTCCTTGAGCTGATTCCTTCTGGGTGCCAGCTCTGGATGAAAGTGATTGATGGAGTTGGTCTGGACATCTCTTCTGTAAATCCTGGAGATTTGATTACTCCACTCATTGTCCTGTGGAAAGTATATGAGTAGGGCTGAGGGAGCTGAATGAAACTGTCTTCAGAGCTTTTTGGGGGTCAAACACTGCAATATTTTCCATTGAGGCAGAAGTTACAGGTGCAAGCTAGAACACCAGCACACAAGATTACCCTCAGTTGAAACTCAGTGAAACTTTTAAAGTGTGGTAAACAAGGTAAGTGGGAACCATTTAATCCTAAATACCCCAGCTGAATCTAAACCTTACTTCTAAGGACTTTTGGATGCTACTGTTGAGGCAAAATTTGCTAAATAACTGCGGTATTCACCCTTAAAGTTGTGGTGGCATAAAAGCTACCCCAAAGTGAAGGTCTGTTTCTGAGCTCAGGTATGTTTCTGAACCTGTTCAGGGCTGCACTAACCCTGATGAGAAGGGCCTTCATCTTTGTGCATGGTGCGGCAGCCTCCCCCCTGCCAGGAGCCTCTGCAGCCAGGTTGCACAATCAGAACTGGGTAGGTGAGAAGACTTAATGGTATTTCATAGAAAGGGCCCAAGGTTGCTACTAGAAGGGCGTGCAGAATTTGTAAGCTGCAGCAGCCTAAATTCAGATGGAATGCAAACACAGGAAGGATTTTGGGGAGCTAGGACATGGAAATACTGAAGAATCCCAGCTCAGGTACAGAATAGACCCTTTTCATGACCTTGAAATGGTTGAAAATGTCTCAATTCAGTTCAACAGGGAGAAATTCTGCCTTCAATTGGATAAATTCTGCCTTCAAATTCTTCATGGGTTTTTTTGCATTGCTTATTCACTGATACCAGTGCAAATTAGTTATAAGTATCACTTCTGAGAAGGGAGTGATTTGTACTGGCCATGCACCAGAGAAATGGCTTTGTAGCAAACTGGAAACCCTGCCCCATTGACTTCACTAGGTGTTACATGACTGTAACTGAGACTGTTGCTGAACCCAGATACCCTGATGGACACCATCCATTTATGTCACTGGCTGCTATGCTTTATTAGCTTTTGTAGTGAGACTAGAAAATGGGATAGGTGTCTATAAAGTTGTATCCAAAATATGGTGTTTCTCCTCTTTGTCGAAGCACTGCAAACTCTCCTTTTCTTCTTCCTAGACAAGAATATTCTGCTACAGAACATAACTGAAACCAGGTATTTTTGCTATTTTTATGCCACAGAGGTGTACTCTGGAAATAATTGCTACATGTCCTTCTCCCAGCTGAAAACAAAGTAAATGCAAACCTTAACCATAATACTGGTAAATAACTAGCTATGATTTCTCTTAACAAAGATTTTTTTTCACATGCAGTAGAGAAGCAGCAGACTAGGAGTGCTGTTCACAATATATTGTCTTCTCACTGTTGTTAGAGTGGCATATCATTGCCTCATTTTATTTCTTCCATCTGTTTCATACCGGGTTTGCTATAATGGTACTTTGAGATTACTGTGATTGTTTGTTTGTATTGGTATCAGAAATAAATATAAAATTTTTTTGAAGGCACCATGAGGATGGAGAGTTTGATGGGATTATGGTAAAAGCAAACAAGCTGTGAACTGAGACACAGACTGCTGCAAGATAGAGAATCTGTGGAAGAAATGAGCTAGAGGTGATTAAGAAAAAAGGAGAAGAAAAATGTTCTTGTGACTAAAGCACTGGACTGATACTAAAGAGGTCTGGCCTTTGTTACTGGATGCATTATTGGATTCTTTTGTGACCTGTGACAAGTTACTTAATCTCTCATTGCCTCAGTTCTTCGCCAGTAAAATGGAAGTAAATAAAATTTCTTTACCCCACCAATCTACTTCAGAGATAAATCCATTCAACAGTTATGAAATGCTCAGCTGTTAAAGTGATGAGCACAGGAGAAAATGAGTAAATCAATGAATTCTAACTCTCTGTTTGCAATGAGTTCAGCAAGTCATTTCTCTGGCCAGTAAACCTGCTATGAAGACAAACACTGGCTTTCTCCTAGTCAGAGAAACATCAATGACCGGTGTTTTGTGTGAAGTCATAACAAGGTCTGAGATATTTTTAATGTTAATGTGTCAGTAAAGAAAAAAAAAAGATGAAACGCCCTTTTTTCTTATTACATCAAGGAAGGAAAGACCCCAGAGAGGGAATGATAGATATCCTAACTGCATAAAATGAAAGCTTGAAGAGAGGAAATGTATGACTTTTCTATTGTTGGGAAACTTTTAAAGATTAAAACACACATGAGCTTGACTTTTCACTGCTGGGTACCTTGCACAGTCAATTACATCCACTAATAGTGAGAATAAAATGGTTCACTTATAGCTGGTTGCATTTTATATTCCCCTTGCACCTGTATAAATGACCACACAAGGATCTAGGCATGGAGAATCCATTTCCCATAGATTTCCAGCATATTACAACCTGAGGATGTTGCTTTATTCTTCAGCACCATGTTTGTCACCAAAGCCACAGAGATATGATGTAAATGTTATCAGTGAATCACACCCAGAAAGCTTCCTAATCCTAGATAACTACTACGTGATGCTGTATGTGTTTGGAACTGATAAGGAAATCTTTCAAATTTCCTATTATCTTTGATTAGATATGGGTTTCGGTTTTGATTTAGTGTTAGGCACCTACTGTGAGGAACAAAGGAGGTGTCACAGATAACGGAGAGATAATTGTTTTAAAAAGTGAGATCCCTAAGAGAATAAAAAGCAGATTGTTGAATTTCTTCTCATTTTATTGATTATCCTTTCACAATGATTATCCATCTGTGGAAACATATGTTTTCAAAGGAGTTAATCTTATCTGTGGGATGACTAACCCGCATCTAAATTCTTCATTGTTACATACCAGTGACATGTCTTTAAACCAGGCTCTTCTCCTGACTGTGTCAAACACCAGCAACACTGACTGGTTTTCCTTTAGGATGAGGACAAGCAGTTTTCTTTGAATTACTGTGTTCTTTCTTCATAGCTCACATGTGGTTGAAAATTATTTGCAGGCAGATGCTGACAATTTCCTGAAGAAACTTCATGGTTCATTACCTACCTTTATGATAGCAGCAAAATAAATTGCTGTGAAGTCAGTTAATGTGATAGAAAATGTTAAAATTTCCAATAATAATAATAATAAAGCTTCAATCCTGCTTTCTAAACTCTTCCAAAATACTTTCCAAAGCACCTCCCTTTCTGCATTTACACTCAGATACTGAGTCTTACTTTGAGCTAAGTAGAACAAAGGTTGCCTCTGCGATGCAAATGCTGCCAGTTTGTGATGCTTCTTAAAGAGGTTCTTCAGGAAAAACAACGTGCATAATTTAGTGTGACTGCTGGACGAGTGGAGGAGAGTTGTTTCTGCTGGGTGTTGATTGCTAGGTCCCTAACATGAGTTAGAATTACAGCCTACAACGGAATAGCGGTTAAATATATGCTCCCATCTTTCCCTAGAGAGGGATGGACATATATCATATAATCATATAATAATAAGCATATAGCTACTGTGTATATTCTGGTGATCATTAAATGAGTACAGGTGGCACAGTTAATAAGAAAGAGCAGACAATGAGGCATTTCCAATTTCAAGTGTCTTTGCCATGCTTGATATTAGGACTATCTGGAAATAGCTGCACTGGCTTACATTTTGCTGAATGGCCTCCTGCCCGGGTTTCCAAAGGGGCTTTAGCTGAGCTGACTGTCATGTTCAGAGGGAAATAATAACTGATGCTTTCGGGCTCGCTCCTGCCAGTCAGGAGGGGGATTTTCTCCAGGGCTAAGCCTGGATTCTGGACTGTGTTAGAACAGACCTTGTGTATTATCATGGCTCATGGCTTTCAAAAAGGCAAAATGCAAGAAGGCAAGCAAAAATAGGAAGCTGGAAACAAAAGGGTGAGGGTGGTGTAGCCAAATGTGAACTGACCCAAGACAGGAAAATGCATTAGAAAAATCAGTGCTAAAGAACATGCATGAGAGTCAAACAGATGATATCCCTCATTTTTGAATGATAAAACAACAGATTCTGTAAGTAAGCATGGCTGCACCCAGGGGGAGTGGGTGTCCATGACCTCCATAGTGTATGTGTCGATAAAGCACACAGGTAGCAATTCATAATCTCATAGCAAGCAAATAATTCTAAAGAGGAGATTTGCATTCTAAAAGCATGCCCTAAGCCAGAAGATAAGTCTTCCAAAGCCTGTATTTACCACATGTAGCACATGTTTAACTCTGGGTGATGGGATTTCACTTAAGAGTTGAAGCTAATACCACGGCTTGAACTCAGGGGTACGAAAAGATGATCAGTGTTTTGAAGTGTGTACCAGTGGACAAACTAACCATTTCAGATGGAAGAAAGAAATTGGGTTTCTGGAGACTGGGCAAAACCAGAGCTTGTATCCTGTTTCTTATTTGTCCATTAAACCTGATCAGTAAGTAAAGGAATAGAATTGACATGCAGACCTTTAAGTTCATCGCTGAGATGAAAGAAGACACTCAGCATGAAGGTACAAAGGCACAAGAAAGAAAGAAAGAAAGACAGGGAAGTAAAAGAGGAAAAAAAAGGCAAAACTTCAGTAGAAAAATCCAAAGCATCAGAATGGTTGATTTCAGCTTCAGAGAGTCGCCCTAAGCATACATTAAACCAGGTTCAGCTGCTCTATGTACCATCAAATATTTCATATTAATAATTAACAAGTCACTGGCTGTCAGAGCAAGATTCAAATGGATGGAAGGGGAGTTTGGGTCACCTTCCCTAGGACTGAGAGTCTTAATGAAGGGATAGCTTTACTGCACTGCTGAGGAATGATGATATACTAGGCAGAAGGATTAAGGCATATACATCTAGAAGACTTGCTCCATGCTCACTCCCCCATAGGAGAGTATTTAATTTCCTCTTTTTATTCTTCTCCTTGATACACTGCCAATGTGTACACATAAAGGGCTTGATCTTACTTGCCAATTTGTGATGTACACGATGTACATCTCTGGAAAATTAGCTTGCATATATGCAAACTCAACAGCAAATGTGCTGTGTATCAGGGGCATGACTGCATCCAACGACTGTTATAAATCAGAGTGCTTGGTGTGCCTTTGCTGGACACATTCTCATTTATCAAGGTGATTTTTAAACCTGTGCTGAATTCCCATGCATGAGAAATGGGAATTTACTAAAATCTCTTGCAATACCTTGTTCTGGCTTTAGATTTTCTCCTGTTCACTTTCAAACCTACTTGAACATAAATGATAGACCACAAGGTGTTTGGTTTATTACCTTCCCATTGATCACTGATGGGCCCATGCCATTACATGAACAGCTCAAAATGGGAGTCAGACCCCAAGTTTTCCTTGTTACTCTGAGGAAGCAGAGTTCAAAAAGACACATGAAGACATTCATAGCCTTGGCTGTAGGACCACTAGTGACTGCAGCTAAAGAGAATAGCCCTGCGGGAGGATTTAAAAGAGAAATTGAGGAAACAACAGTCTCTTCAAGACCAATTGGAAATGTTTATGAAGTCAGGCTGCCGTTTGAACCTCTGGCTTGCGATGAAAAAAGAATGTAAAAGCTATGCAGAATTACGTTTGTTCTAGTCCTACAGAAGGACAGACAGACACACTGACAAACTCTGAAAGCCCAGAAGAAAAAGTGGCACATTTCAAAGAGCTAATTACAATTTCTCTCCCTTGGAGATTAATCCACTGACTGTAATTAAGCTCCCTCTATTTTTGAGATCTTGGCAAGATCTAAGAAAAGCACGAGCAAGCGAGCAAGCAAGTGCCCTTGCTAGCCAAGCAGATTTTTTACTAAGCTCTATCAGCCCTAATTAATAGACCTTTGTGTAAGACCAACGAGAAATCAGATTTCCAATAGAGCTGAATCAAATGGCCTTGGCTACCTCTGCACACACAGTTTGTTAGGAGCCAGGCCACAGGCAGGATTTACACATTCAGAAGATGAAAAGGAGGCATAGAGGGGAGGCAGGATGAACAACTGCCCCCACCCCAGCTCCTTCTTCTCTGTTGCTGCTTTGTTCTGTTCGTAATCTTACCAGATGGCTAAGGCAGCCTAGAGGAGAGATTGCTTGAAACAGGCAGGTGATGAGGCCAGCAGCAGGGACTCCGGCTGCAATTGAAGAAACCGATACAGCTCTCTAACCCTTGCTGCTAGCAAAGTGCTTTGTTGTTCTTCTTTTGCTCATGGCTGCATTGCATATTGTGCCTTACTGGTGGCCAAGAAGTACACTAGAAGCCAGATCCTTGGCTGGCACAAATGAGAATACCATCACTAACATTCCTGGGGCGTGGCTGATCTATGCTAGCTGCAGCTTTAGCCCTTAATTTCTGCACACCCCAGCTCTGCTCTTTTCCTTACAGCTTCTCCTATGAGTATACAGGCACGCTCCTCACAGGGTAGGGAGGACTTAGCCCTTTCCCACAGCTGTACCTGGCAGACAACATGTTTTTCTTTCCTCCCACACCAGGGTAATGCTACGGGCAAACAGTGGTGCAACAGAAGCTGAACTGGGTCACAGAGAGCATTCCGAGATCCCCAGAAATCTCTAGAGAGAATATCAACTATGCCAACACCACCCTCAAGAGCAGACTTGACTGTTTTCCATATTGCAAGTCTGTAAGTGCAGCCCCTGCCAGGGTTCAAGGTGTGCTCTCTGCAGCAGCTGCAGGGACCACACTTGCCTCAGCTTGCTCCATGGGCTAGGATGCTCCCAGGTGCAAACAGGCCAAGGGCAAGCTATTTGCGAGGCAGCTGTGTGGACTGGAATTGGGTGGGATGTGGGGCAAAATATGCTCACAGCCACTCTGAGGCCGGTTTTCAAAGCCACCAGGTCTGTTCATGTTCAGCAATCCTTTGTAATCCAGATCAAAAACATGGCACTGCCAGGAAAGGTTGAAGCAACTCATTCTCCATTTCCACTGCACCTCCCAGCAATCTGGTGTGAAGAATTAGACCTTTAAGAAAAAACAAACCCTGCCAGGTATTTAATTCCATGCAATATATAATCTGACCCTACTCTCATAAAAGTCAACAGCAAAAATCCTGTTGACTTGAATGGTAGCAGAACTGGGGCCTATTACTGTGCTGATGAAGCTGTAGGAGCAGAACAAGGCACACAGGGGTTTCCAGTTATTGTACAGCCAAAGACTCAGCTTTGTCAGTTCTCTAATATTATTTTGGTTTGTGGATTGTAATGACATAAATTAAAATACATTTAAAGTTCTTGTATTCACCCGCAACGAACTAAACAACAATAAAAAGCTTGTCTTTGTAGTTGAAAAAAATAAACTGAAAGCCACAGAACAAAAGCTGAAATACTATAAAAATAAGGTAGGCATATTTTTCATAGCTAAGCTTATATGCAGTATAAATATATTTTGTCAACTTTTTTTTTGTGGAGAATTAATTAAGCATTGAATACAAAAAGAAAGAAAAATATTCTACTATTTCTTTTCTTAATCCTTATTATAATTCTCTTTTAATCCTTTTAAAAACTTTTTTTGTAATAGCATCAATTTCTCACTCTATATCATTGTCAGACACTGCTAAGACTATTTATGTACCTTTTAAAAGTGGAAACACTTCTACTAGAAAAGTAGGAGTGTTTATCTGAACCAGTGACTCTTGAAAAAAGATAAAATTTGAACACAGAGATCTCATATAGGACGTTTTTCTCTGGGAGCTGAAGACATTTTTTTCTACAAATGCAGTAAGCAGGATGGAAAGAGCATTACTTGTTCTTTTGACCTCTACCACATCGTATTTCACAGAATCACAGAATCACAGAATTCTAGGGGTTGGAAGGGACCTCGAAGGATCATCTAGTCCAACCCCCCTGCCAGAGCAGGGTCACCTAGACTACATCACACAGGAACGCATCCAGGCGGGTTTTGAATGTCTCCAGGGAAGGAGACTCCACGACCTCTCTGGGCAGCCTGTTCCAGTGCTCCGTCACTCGCACAGTGAAAAAGTTCTTCCTGATATTCACATGGAACCTCCTATGCTCCAGTTTGCATCCATTGCCCCTTGTCCTATCATTGGACGTCACTGCAAAAAGCTTGGCTCCATCATCCTGACCTTCACCCTTTACATATTTGTAAACATGGATGAGGTCACCCCTCAGTCTCCTCTTCTCCAAGCTAAAGAGACCCAGCTTCCTCAGCCTTTCCTCATAAGGGAGATGTTCCACTCCCTTAATCATCTTTGTGGCTCTGCGCTGGACTCTCTCAAGCAGTTCCATGTCCTTCTTGAACTGTGGGGCCCAGAACTGGACACAATACTCCAGATGTGGCCTCACTAGGGCAGAATAGAGGGGGAGGAGAACCTCTCTCGACCTACTAACCACCCCCCTTCTAATGCACCCCAGGATGCCATTTGCCTTCTTGGCCACAAGGGCACATTGCTGGCTCATGGTCATCCTCCTGTCCACCAGGACCCCCAGGTCCCTTTCTCCTACACTGCTCTCCAGCAGGTCAGCCCCCAGCCTGTACTGGTGCATGGTGTTGTTCTTATTTGCTTCTTATCTGTGGTGTTCTTGATGTGGGAGCTACCAGACCTTCTATAGAAGGAATCATAGAATCATACAATGGTTTGGGTTGGAAGGGACTTTAAAGATCATCTCATTCCAACCCCCTGCCATGGGCAGGGACACCTCCCACCAGTCCAGGTTGCTCAAAGCCCCATCCAACCTGGCCTTGAACACTGGCAGACAGGAGGAATCCACAGCTTCTCTGGGCAATCTGTTCTAGTCTCTCACTGGAAAGAAGTTAAAGGTCTTCAGAAAAAGCTGACCATCTTCCAAAAGGCCAGAAATAAGAAAGTTTTTCTGACAAGTTTCCTCGATCTGGCTAGTATTATGGCAAATCTTTGAAGCTTTGGCAGTGGAGTTAAGTTGCCCAGGGAACACGATAAACAAAGCAAGAGGCTGGCAATTTGTCATCACCAGAAGCAGAAGAACAAGAATGTTATCTTCATATCTGGAGGTATCGAATCACCACCAGGTGCTGAATCAGACATCTGAACAAAGAACCTGCAAGAACAAACAGGAAGGCACAACACGCAGGTGGTGGAGTAGGAAACTGAGAAATGCTGCTGGTCTCTAATGGGGCAACCTCAGAAAAGTCCATAAGGGCCTCCCAGCTGGTCCCAGGCAAGACAGATGATGCAGATGGTTGTCTCTGTCATGCCAGCCTGAAGGGGTTGGTGATGCATATGGTTCTTGGAGGCACAGGTGGATCCCAAATCTGTTTTCTGCTTTCCAGAAATGAAGGACATCATCACAATAGTAAAGGTCTCTGATGTGGGGCATTCCAGACTGGTGTGTTTGGTGGGGATCTACACCGGTGACATTAGTTTCACCAAAGGCACTGTCCATTAAGAACAGTGGAGCTGTTGGAGCGAATCCAGGGGAGGGACATGAAGATGATCAGAGGGCTGAAGCAACCCTCATATGAGACAGGCTGAGAGAGTTGGGATTGTTCAGCCTGGAAAAGAGAAGGCTCTGCGGATGCTGCATAGCAGCCTGAAGGGGCCTACAGGAAAGCTGCAGAGGAACTTTTTACAAGGGCATGGAGTGGTAGAACAAGGGGGAATGGGTTCAAACTAAAGAAAGGTAGATTTAGATTGGATATTAGGAAGAAGTTCTTTATTGTGAGGGTGGTGAGGCACTGGCACAGGTTGCCCAGAGAAGTTGTGGCAGCCCCCTCCCTGGAAGTGTTCAAGGTGTCTCGGGTTAAGTGGACAGAGCAAGCCACAACCCGGAGAACAGAATTTGCTCTTTGTTCCTCCCCTCCACCCTCCCAGGGGAAGATAAAAGGGGAATAAGGAAGAGAGGCTTAAAGGTTGGAAGTTAAAACTGTAACAGATTTAATGAAATGGGGCAGGGGGACTAACAGGTACAACTAACAAGATACACAAATGTATATGTCTATACAACCAGATCCCGATGATTGCCGATATAAGTTCCTGAAAGTCCCTCATGGCAAAGCTGATGCAGGAAAAAGGGTCCAAAGCTCTTCCCAGCACCCAATGGATTCGGATCCTGCAGAGCACATGGTGAGCTGGTGACAAAGGCAGGATTTCTTCTCTCTCCAGGAAATTTCCACGTGACAAGGAGAAGGAGAGCAGGAAAGAAGGGAGGGAACTTCCCCTTTTCCTGTCTTTTATAGATTTTTGCAGGAAGTGGGAGGGAATACGGATTCCTCAGCTTTCTCCACCCTGGACCTCTTTTCACAAAAGGTCCTAAACTCCAACCCGCTCTCTGGGTCCTTGCAGCAATACCATAAAATTTGCCTGTGTCCCCTCAAACTGTAACAGAAGGCCAGGCTAGATGGGGCTTTGAGCAACCTGGTCTGGTGGGAGGTGTCCCTGCCCATGGCAGGGGGGTTGGAACTGGATGATTTTTAAGGTCCCTTCCAACCTAAACCTTCTATGATTCTATGACATTGCTACTTTTTAGACTGTTATAGTTCATGACCAGTCTCTGAAAGGTTATAGCCTCCACTTTCAAGTGGTGAATTAAAGAGGTGTTGGTGTTGGGAAACATTTATTAAAGTGCATCTAATCTTATGTGCTCTTAATCTTTCTCTATAATGTGCAATGAAACTGAATTATCATGTGCACCTTTTTCTTGGGATGCACCAGCTAGACTTCTGTGGCTAGTAACAACATTTCCTGAGTTTCCAGAAATGACAAATGATTTCTTAATGCAGAATTACGATGGCTTCACTGCAGTCACAAAAGCAGATTAAATTAGTATTGACCTCTGTGCTGCAGTAGCCGCACGGGTATCAGTAAAACATATGACAACTCCGCATACCGGTTCTCATTCTGCTTGACAAAGATGAGATCATCACTGACCTAAAAATTGGCAGCTGCCCCTGCACCAGTGAAAGCAGCCCGGTTTAATTGACCTTGTAAAGGAAGTACCAACATCTATCTTGTATATTTGGAACTTCAAAAGGGAGAGTTTTCCAAAAATTCAAACCTTTTGCTGACATAACTGATCTGTATGTAACATGGGAAGCATTACCTCAAACTGAGGATTGTTTCATGCCATCATGCTGGCATCCCTCAGCCTTGGTTCTGCAGTCACACGGGGAAGTTGTGCTGCTGGAACGATTTCCAGGCTGAAAGGATGGACAGACAGTGAAGCTGACAACTGTGAATAATGCACAGTGATGTGGAGAGCTAAAGGAATCACTCACATATCTTGGGATTAAGTGGCTAAAGGCAGTAAGAAGGTATTTTTATCATATTAGGAATTAAAAAATTGTAAGTCAAGTACGGGTCCACTGCTGCTTACAAATAGTGGATGTGTAAGTTTGATCTTGAAAAGGCAGACATATTCAGAGATTTTTGTGCTGTAAGTGGAGTGGAGCAGGAGGATATGCCCAGCTCAGATGAAGCTGTAGCCAGAAGTGGAAACCCCTCATGTACAGAATAAATGTGCATGAAGCAGCATCTGCTAAAGATCAAAATTTTCACGTCAGTCTGTTCAGATTACACATAGCCAAGAGGCTGAAAGGAGTGAGTCAGGGTGCTCAGAGCTTGAAAAAACTCAGATGCTTAGGCAAGGAGTCAGCAGTGTGATCCAGGGAGGTATAGGACCCTGTTGCAGATCTTAGTTAAAATAATAGAACAGTGAATTCAGGACTCTACAAACAATAAGCTAAGGTCTAGTTACATCTAGAATTATAGCAAATGTCAGTCAGTATGGTTTCAGGAATGGTATGTCTCATCACACAAACCTGTTGCTCTTTTTTAAGAGGATTACTGGCCCACAGATCTGCGTCAATATATACGCTTATACTTCTCAAAGCCATTTGACTTAACACTGCATTATCTTTTGATGGAAAAACTTGCACAGAAAGAGGAGCACTTTTTTAGAAAGTGGTACTGAGCAGAAGGACACAGGGGTCATTGCAAATAATTACCCAACCACAAGCACTTAACAGAATGCCGTGGGAAAAATTGGCCAATGCAACCCATAGATGTATAATAAGGGAATATGAAGTAGAGAAAGAAAGTGATTTTGAATTAATGACTGCTATTACGATACTTTGTCCACTTCTCATTTTCATGCTTCAAGAAAGATATGAAATACTGCAGAGAATTCAAAGGACAGCTACAAAAATGAACCAAGGGATGGAAGGCAAGCCCCAAAGATAAGGCTTATGCAGGCTGAGAAGTGACTTGATCTGTGTTTATAGATATTTACACAGAGAAATAAGATATAGGGCAATGTTTTAATGTCATATATAAAAGTGTAACAAGATCTGATATCTGTAAGCTGAAGTTAAATTAATTCAACCTTGAAATAAAACCAGTTTCCTAGCAGTGGTCATAAATGAATATTGAAATAGCTTACCACAGTGGTGGTGGGCTTAACATTGCTTCATGTCTTTAGGATGAGATCAGTTGCCTTTCTGAATAATGCATCTTTATCCCACTACTGTCAAAAAGTCTACGGTGACACAACCATTTCTGGCTTTGGGAAGGAAGAGGCTGAGCCCCACACCTGATGTTGACCAGAGCTGTGATGGAGTCAGGGCAAAGATGGATGCGGCTCTTGGGTGGCACCAAAGATTTAGAGACTGGTCAGTAACTCGGGGCTGTGCAGCAGGAGCAGATGTTTGCTTCTGGGCACATCTGGACATTACCCCTGATTACTTCCTTTCCACTGTGATGGCCTCCAGCATTGGGGGAAATCAGTATTTTTTCTTATTATTTTTATTATAAGGAGTGTTAAGGAGATAAACCAAGATAAGTTCTAAGTGATGATAATCTTCCTGGGTGGAAGTTTTAAAAAAAACAAAAACACAAAAAGTTTTGACAAGCATCTGTAAAGCATGGACCTGCCTGATTCAGACCATGGAGCACAGTGGTTTTCACAGGATGGCCTGAGTACTATCCATGAAACCAAGCCAAGGCTCAGTTTTATTCTACAACTAAGCTGATGCAGCCAATACCTTGAAAATGCCCTTCTACCTCTGGCTCTTTGCGGTCCCACAGCTCCCTGAACACAGCAAGTGTGTTTTGCTGACCTGGCCTGCCAGTGACCTGTCTGGGGCAGAAAGCCAGCAGGAAACTAACCCTAGAAGACAAGTTGAGTTGCTGCGTGCTGGTTCAGCTCCTGTACTGGAGGATGCTAGCCTCACATGAACACCAGTGCTCTGGAGGAAAGAGGACATGAGTAACTCATGGGGATGATGATGAGGTCTCCACCATTCATTTTGGCGACAGTTTGCCTTAGTTGTGATGTCTGGTTATGCTCAAAAGCCACCTCAGCTCACCCACGCCACTTACTAACCTCAGAAGACCTTGCCATCACGGGTAAGATTTTCAAGGCCTACAGTTCAAGGAAGGTTGAGAACAACCTGAGTAGGTGATATTGTCTTGTCCTTTCCAGTCCAACTTGGCATGCTTCTGTGGTAATGACAGGAAGACATCAGCTGACAGAAGGACAATGAGAGCAGAGGCAGCAGTGTCACATCAAATACAGAAATGTTTCGTCCCAGCCATTGGAAATGGTACTAAATAGGGTTTGCCCCAGTCTCCACTGACTGGCATGTTGTGGGCAGTGCTGGCTCAGCTGACTGGCTTCCTCAGCTGTGTCTCTGAACAGCTCTGCTCTGCTTTCTGAACAATTTTCTTCTATTATTTCAGTGTTTTGATGGTGTTTGTATTCCATATGTAATGAAAAAACACCCTTTCTAAATTAAAATAACTGTTAAACACTTTATTATGCAAGTGACCTGTGTTTTTACAGACAGAATTCTCTAGTCCAGAGATGGCCAGATTAGTGATACCAAATTTTAAAAAAGAGAAATATTTAAAACTTGGATTAATACATACAAGTAACATGGTGGAATTATTTAAAAACTATTAAGACAGGTGTTAAAATTAATAATAACAATCTTTTTGCTCAGTCACCATGTTTAGGATTGATCATGTCTCTGGGCAATTCATGTAAAATACCTTTTTTTTCCCTCTTCAGGGAGTATGTGTCTGTTCTGAGGTTTGCATATAGATTAGGTCAGGAGAGGACCTAATGAACCTGGCAGACATATGGGCTATCAGACATAACCACGGTTGGATCTGCTCTGTTTGTCAGCAATACTCATATGTACATAGATGCACAAAGACACCTTACTCTGAGACATTTTTCTACTGGTACTCTTATTATAGTCTGCTTTTCTTTGGTACTCTTATTATAGTCTGCTGTTCTTGAAAAGAAAATTCTTGAAAATGTCAGAGTATCATTTCTCCTCTCACTGCCTTTATTCTCTGTTCCTCCCCTGAAGAGAAGGAGCTTGCAGTAAGTAGTGGCCAGAAGATGCCCCGAGGAAGGCACAGTCCCCCAGAAATAGGAAATGAAACAGAAAGCTGCAGTCATGAAAGAAGGGGCTAGGAAAGATTTTAATAACATTCTTCAAATGGTGTCATGTGAACACTCACCACAATTTAATCCTCGAGTGTTTAAGTGCTCCTGAAACATTACATCTTCTAAAGGGGAAAAAATACCTTTCTTCTCTAATGTTTCTAAACCTCATGATTTTTTAGCAGTACATTTTCCTGTAAAGCTAGTATACGAGAAAGGGAAAACACGCCACACCCTTTGCAAAAGGTTTGCACCAACACCATCCCATGCTGCTTCCAGTTGTTCTTAGTGTTCCTTTCCTAAAGTCAGTGAGAGCAGCCCCAGGCACTGACTGCTCTTGTCCAAAGAGCTGACCGAGAGACTGGTACAGGGCAAATGTTGCATGGCTGGCTGTTTTACAATTTGCTGGTAAAGCTGCATAGCTGCATTGTGCCTCCAGATATGGCCAGACTTGCTGAGTAGAGGCTTGCTGTCTCAAAAATTACCTCTAACCCTGAGCTTGCCGCTCTCCCAAAGACAGCACATGCTGGATTTGTGGTGGGGGAGGCCAGTGTGCTAGCATGCCTTTCCCAGCCCTGAGGTGGCCAAGAATTTGCAGTCGGAATTGCCCTGGGAGCTGGACTCTGTACTCCTCTGGACTGACTCCTCTGGACTCCCAGCCCTGCAATGCTGGGCACTGCAGGAAAGAAAAGCCCTGCAGGAGAGGCACACATTAAAACATCCGAGTGAAGAAAGACACTCTGCAGCTCTGTAAGCAAGCATGTACTGGTCAAGGAATTAGATTACTCAAGATGGTGACTCACCCAGTAACTATTCAGTGTTTGTGGTGAAAAGAGAAACCTTTGCCAGAGAATGACTAAAATCCATTGGCACAGGCTCTGAAGGAATCATGACTGGGCCTAAATGACTGTGTACGCAAGTGAGTTATTTTTCCGCCCCTTTCCACTGAAGCAAGGCAGACGATAAAAAAAAAATACACAATCCTTGTTTACGTAGGTTATTACAGCGCTGGAGTCGCCTCAGGGGGCCTTTCCAGCAGCCGCTGTCGCTGGGGCCAGGTTCAGGCTTACATTTCCCTGTTCAGGCTGGGCTGTGATTTTTGTGTGCATTTTAAAGGCTTGAGTTGGCAGTGTACAGCTAGCTCCAGGGCATTGATTCTTGCTTCATTGAATGGTATATAGGGGGAGGAAGAACGAATTCCAGTATCTTGCAGTTTTGCCACAGAAATGAAAAACAAAATGACTGGCTTTCGCAGGCTCTGCTGGGGTAATCTGGGACTAATCTCAGCTCAATTGATGCAAGCTGCTGAGCCTGGCAGTGGCATGTCACTCAGCATCTGGCAGGATCAAACCAAAGCCATCTCAAGTAACTCAGAGAAAGTACCACTAACATATGCAAAAAGCAAGAAGGACATGGTGTGATCGAGACACGGATGAGATGTCCATTTTTCTTTCCACTGATCACCAAAGTTGTTTTCTTGTTACCATTTTCTTCAATTTTGATATGCCCAATGCCTTGTTTTTTTCCTCCCTACAGCCTAACAAACAATATTTACTGTCTTGGTCAAAAGTCAGTGAAATATTTCAGTAACACGAGCTGTCCGCAAACATACTTAGAAAGACTTGAGTGTATTTGGTTGCTTTTGTCACATTTCGTGGCTGTAATGGAACTATGCAATAAGGCAAAAGCCTGGCATGCACAGATGTGTATTTCCCTCCAGTAAAGGTTAAATCACAGCCCTGGCATCATTCAGAAAAAGCTCTCCCACACCTGCTTTTCATTTCCTTTTGCTATTTCTGGTAATGAAAATTGGAAGTGTTGCTACAGATTTGGGGTGTAGAAGGCCTTCTACACATTTTCTATTTTCTTAAAGGCAAGCCTGGGATTAAATGAATGTTTGAGACTCAAAAAGATGAAAACAGGGAGTTTCGGGAAGGAGGAGAAGAAACGGAAAAAGAGCTTGCTCTCAGTTATTATTTTTTACTACCAATCAAGTTGGGAAGCTCAAGTTGCTTTTCGTTCTTTTCAGATCTCCACTGTTGTTGCACCAGAAAATCTGCTGCTTGCTGGAGCTGGCCCTTTCTAGGGTTTAACACGGAAACAACAGAATTGCAGTCTGTTTTACAACAAGCCATTGAGCTTCCTGTAGAAACAAATTCCTTTCCAGCACTTTCTTCTCCTGCTCGCCAGTCAGCCTTTTGTTCTCTGTCTTTTCAAAGCTTGGCTGTGCTGCCTGAAGGAAAGGCGCTAGCCTAGCCAAATGCACTTTTTCTCTGCTCCAATCCACCTCGACTGCTACTGAGACACCCCCAGTAGATGCTGGCAGCAATTAGGGTGCTCTAAGTCCTCAGGGATATCCTTGTTCATGTCTGCCCCTCCGCTGTCATCACTTGGCTTCAGCAAGACCTTTGGGTGTGTTCTGTTTTTCTGGGGGGGATTTCTCAAGCCCCCTGAGGCAGAATAGTACCAAATTCCCACCAGCCCCGGCAAAAGAAACCTCTGCCTTAATGGGTCTGTAAACAGTGCAGAGGAAACCCTCAGAGCAACACTGCTTATAAGTTCATATCTCACCTAAGTGTTTGCAGTATTTCCTCAGAACATGCAAAACCCAGGCTTCACTCTTGTGCTGCCTCTTTTGGAGAAACCACTTTAAACACTTGCATCCCATAGGATCCCACCTCCCACAGCAGAGTATGGATGTAACAACCAGAATATCCTTAAAAGAGGAGGTTAAGACTCATCCAAAGTGGTCATAGTTTGACAGCGAGGGCAGCCTGTGTATTTGATGGGCGTCCTGGACTATTAACCTGCTCCCATCAGCTGTGCGGGGCTGTGAGCACAGCTGCTGTCCCCAGCCAGAGCTCTGTTTGTGGGCTAATGGGCGTACAAAGCTGGGACAGAGCAGGAGAGCTCTTTGCCTTCTGTAAGAAATGCCCAGGTAAGTTTTGGCAGCCGCCTCCAGGCAACAATCCCAAATGGAGCAAAGGACTTTGAGGGGCTTTGCCTAGTCTGTTCTTTCCACTAGTTGCCACTCACTTTCACACGGCTGGTTACTCACTCCCCACTCACCTTGCCAGCTTTCAAGAGCCCACCGCTAGGCTTTTCATCCTCTGCACGTAGGTTGTGGGGAAAGTGGATTTCTGCCCTGGGTCTACATTTCCTACTGACCAGAACCACTAAGTCATGCAGCACTGAGTCACTGCCTCAGGGTGCCTCACATGCGCCAACACCCTCATGCATCTTTGCAGATCTCATCCTATGACTCCAACCTTCTCTTTGGCTGAAAATTCTTTTGCTCCTCCAGGGTTTTTGGTCAAACGGTAATGTTGTGATGCTTGTGCCCATATGTGCCAGTTTGAATACATGTGAATGTGCAAATTTGAGTGTTTTGTTTTGAGACATGGATGAGATGATCTCGATCTCCAGATTTCTCTGCCTACCTCAGCATCTCTGTGTGATTCGGGGTGTGGGATTTATACATTTATACATTCCTGCTCTTCCCTCTCTCACCACTTTTAAATCCCTTTTGGTGCCTCTCCATGCTTTTGCATTCCATTAAGGTTATTAGCAGATACTTAGGATGAGTGTAGTTTGGCCTACCCACTCTGAAAACTTCTCATCTAAATGGAAACTTTACAGGCAGGTCTCAAACCTTGCAAGTCAGTTTAGTGTTTTCCAGACACTGCACATTCTCTTTTAGCAATCATAAAGCAGACTGACTTCATCACTCTATCTCATGGCTCAGGAAGGGAATCCCTCTGCTTGCTACCTTCCTTATTTTAACATATAGGAACAGAATCACAATGGCTGTATACAAAGAGTGAAACCAAAGATGACGAGCCTTCAAAAAAATGAGCAGAATCTAGTCCTGAGTTAAGTGCAGCACTGTGCTTAGCTCCAGGGAAAGCAGGAAGGATGCAGAAAAGCAATCTCCACTGAGGCGTTCCTTTACTACAGGTTTTATATCTCATCTTTATTCTCTGTAAGGTTTTCCTCCACCTTCTTTAAACCACAGAGGGTCGTGTGTGTTCCTTCGAAAGAAACATGCAATTGTTAATCAGTATATGTTATGCATAAAGATATGTAATAGCCAAAGCTTTTCACGCTGGCAGTATCGAATTGTCCAGATTTAGCCGTGGTCTCTCTTTTTTTTGATTTGTTGGTAATATGTGTTGAAAGTGCTCAAACATCCTCCATCACCGTAAGGATTCTGACTTAAAACAACCACCCCATCCTTTCTCCCTTTGGCAGTATTTGCTGATTAACCATCTGCTGTCACCAGAGTCCTAGTGAAGAAATGTGTGCTCTGCAGTACTGACTGAGCGGGCAGCATTTGACAATACCAAACCACAGAAACACCACAAAGACTGGAGCCTCAGGATGCGTATCTATCACAGGCTGGGCAGAAAGCTGAGGGAAGTGCTAGGAACCCCAGGTGCTGCAAAGGACTTTGCTGATGGGCATCACCACTGCTCACCTCAGCTGTGCTTCGCAGACAAAATATTCTCCTCACTGTGGGGTGCCCCATGCAGTTAGACTCACTTCGAATCAAACCTCCTTGAGTATTACCAGGGTATCACATCAGCCACTGTAGTCAGCCTTTCAAATAAATACTATTTGCAGGAAATAATTGCAGTAAATACAAATGACATGCTATCTGCCCTACATTTTTAGGAGGAAAGATTACTGAACAATCAGGAACGGCATTTGGTCAAGAACACTCATTTGTGCCAATGAAGAAGCAAAAGTGTCGTGTTTGAAAGAGAGCCAACCTCCTGCAGCAGTGTTGCTGCTCCTTTGCTTCAGGTGCTTGTGGGTTTTGATTTGCTGTGGTGATCTTAACTCATTATTTTCTACAAGAAAATAACTGCCATTTGACCTAGTGGTGCTAGTCTAAGCATAATAATAATAATAATAATAATAATAATATCACATCCACTGCACTAAAACAATACATTACATAAAGATTCTGCATCAAAAGAGACCTTAAAAAAATAACACTCATTTTTCTGATTATGATCACACACTCAACTTTGAAGGGTGGAACTGTGGACAAGCCATACAGCATCTGCATTGGCCCATAGATAAGGATGGAGGACACTGGCCTGTGTTTCTCTGGCAGTGTGCAGAGGACACCAATGCCTCCTGACTCTGGGTGAGCAATGACATTTTTGGTCCCAAATGCATGGCAAGAACATGCTCCGCAACTGCGCAGGGCTTTGTTTCATGGATCCCCTCTAATGCCAGCGGCCTTTCCTGTTACAGGATTAAGTAGGGTTCAGGACAGCCTGCTTAAACACCCACATTTCAAGACCAAAGACCCTAAGCCACTTTCTGCATGAGTCTGACTCTGGATGCAACTGGCTTTGGATTGAACTGGGGCAACGCAATGCAGACAAGTAATGTAACAAATTGGGACAGGAAAGGGATGCTTTCCTCGCACCTAAAATTACTGTGAGAACTCTAGGAAAGACAGTATTGCCTTGTGCCTGGAAATCTGACTCAGGTGCAGCATTTAACCCCCCTACTGAAAGTGTATACGATGTCCTTTTTCAGTTTCTCGTTATCTCTTACCAACATGTCTGTTGCACTTGGATCTCTAATTGACAGAGACCTTCTCCCAAAACCAAGAAAGCAAAAGAAACAATGCAACCCCAATAGGTGGAGATCAGGAAAAAATCTCTGTAAAGTTGTTAGCTAGAGACAGGGCCCCAGAACACATGATGTGATGAAAAAATACACGGTGAAAACTTAACACACTCCCTGAAGTCATAGAAATGGACTCACAGATTTTGACAATCCTCCAGTGTTCCCAGTGCTTCTATCTGGGACTAGTGCTTTATTTTGCCATCTGGTTAAAAACCATGTTTTAAGGCACGGCTGGGTGACAGTAGGGAAGCCAAACAGCAGCAACAGCTCCTACATTACTATACACAATAGTTACTGCCACTAGGGGATAAAGGGACTCAACAATTGCCCTTAATTTAGAAACAAGTAGCAGAGGGACGGCTAGCAGCTGGGGGAGTCTGCATGCATGTAGCCTAACAGAGAATCTATAGCACGGGAGCAAGAGGATGTGTTTTCAAGATGACATGGAAAGAACCCACTTTGAAGTTCCCAGGCTGAGTAAAATCAATAGCTAAACACTTCAGTGAAATGTGTTTGATGTTGTCTACATGTAGAAACCCAGTAGCGGCCACTTATTATTGAATAGTACTAGACTGAGCAAAGTAGGTCATATTACAGCTTTGTTTGGGAAGGAGCATTGTACCTGCCAGTACAGCATCCTTAATGCATCTTATCTGGCACTGGAGAATAGTAAAGGTATGCACCCAAACTACCTACAAGGGTGAGTATGCAGGCAAACAGATCTCAGCTATGATTATGATTCCTGAGATAATAATTGGTCAAATTGCCACATTCTGTCAAGTGGCTACTTGAACCCATCTCACATGCCAAGCATTTTCAAAGGCTATTTTTAGAGCGACTGTGGCTGCGGTGGTGCTGAAGGTCTGTCAGCATTTCTATTACAGGCTCCTATAACTTGGCAGTACAAAACCCACTCCAGGCTGCAGCCTGATGTGAGGGTGGGATTTTGTTTTGAAACAAATGATGCTTCTCTTTGCCTCTGGGTTTCTTTCCCTAAATGCATTAAAATTTGTTGGTATCTATTAGACTTCTGCTTTCCTGTTGCTAAAAAAAAAAAAATCTTGATTTTTTTAAATATTTTTTTTCATGGCCAAAGATCAAACTATATTTTCCTGTAGGGAGAACAGAGATATCTAGAGAATTGGAAATGGCAGGTGGCTGCCCTTGTGCATTATTAACATTGTCGCTGGCTGATGGCTGTATGTGACACAAGGATGTTGTGTTCCTGGGGAATGTGTGTGACACGCTCCTCTAGCCACACGGAAGGCTGTCAGGTGTTCCTCACAAGGCACAGGGGGCTGCTTTGCTGTTCCACTTGACACCCTCTGACACCGTCACGTGTTTTGGGACACAGTTGTTGAAGCACATGTGGGTCTGCCCTCTCCCGCAGCTCAGCATGACCCCTGCCCACGTGGACACCTCTCTTTCTGGGGTCAAAGGAGGAACTTGCCATTACTCCTCTCATTGCTCAAGGCCTATCAGGAAGAGCCAGGGAAGAAGACAACCCAGCTCGCCCGGTCGCTTTGCGCTGGGGTAACTCCACCCAGGTGCTGCTTGAATTGCGGGTGACCCCAGCTGCATTGTGAGCACTGTGCCCACAGCCTGATGAAAACATCCTGCGCCCACGTACTCAGCAGTCGCCCTGCCTGTTTGTCAGTACATCAAGTGTGGCTGGAGACACCTTCTGTACAAATGGGAGGTGGGCTGGCGGGCAGAGGATGCAAGATGCCTGGGGCACTGCCTGCCTCCGATGGTCCCCACTGTTTGCAGGCACCACAGGAGATGTTTTGCTGATGTGCCCTTCCCTGCTCGCCACCTCACTCTCATTGTCTGGCCCAAGAGGGATTGCAGTGCCTGGCAGCCCTAGTTTGTCGCCCACTCTCATACGGAGTCTGGACACACATTGATTTTTCCACTTTTCTCAGACTGCACTCATCCATCATTTTATATTACTGGAGATACCATTAGCAATAAAATAAAGGATGAAAGGTACAGAACCCATTAGAGTGCTTACTTCATGTGTATGAGAGAGTGAGTGAAACGATTAAAAGCACATCAGCTTATAAACATGCTGATACAGTTATTAGCACAGTGAATACAGTTCAGAGTGTGATACCAGGGGACAGAGATGAAATCTCCCCTTTCCTTTCTCCTTCCCTTCCCAGGAAGCAGAGGGAGGAATCTGATATTTCATAAGCATGCTGAATGTATGTAGCTGTAGATATTGTACATGAGCAAGATGAAAAGAAGATTAAATGATAAAATCAAAGGACATTACACAACGGCCAGTCCGCAATTGGCTTCTGCGTGAATGAATTTCAGACCCACAATGGTAAAACTAGAGTGACAGGAAGGTTAAATGCGAAAGGAAGAGGTAGCAATACTGTCCTGGAACTAGTTTATAGTAACCTGGGAAAAGCTTCAGCAAAGAACAAGTTTGTTTATTCCCATTCACAGAATGATTTAACCAAAATCCTTCTGAAAGTCTGATACCCTGCAAAGATGATACGATTAAAAATAAAATGTGTATAAATATTAGATGATAAGCAGGCATTCACCCGCCTTCCTGAACATTCCAGACCCATTTGCAAGGAAAAACATCAGCTGTGTGTGTTTTGCAGATTTTGGTTTTATTATCTGCCTTTTTCTTTCAGCAACCTTAGGTGACATGCCCAGCACCTGGAGCCCCAGGTAACTTCACTCCTATCAGTAGTAGTGATCACACCTTGTAGGTGGTGTCAGGTCTGTCCCTCCAGGTTTCAGACCCACTTCCGCCAAAGAGTTGTGTGTTTGGTGCCCCTGTGAGTTAGTGGTCCCCGTTGCAGATAGCCTTCTGGTACTTCCAGATAGTGTCCCAGAGAGTGTCCTAGGAGGTTGGGACAGGTTAGGACCAAGCCATTTTGGAGGCTGATGATGCTTGAGAACTTGCACAGAACAGAAAGTTATCAAAGAGTTGCAGTGCTATTGGGGGCGGGAGTTTTTATGAGGTCTGTGTGGAAAAAAAGCACAGACTTTCTGTATTTTTATGTTTCTCTTCCTTTTTCACTCTGTGACACTGTGTAGAAAAGAGCTCCTGCTGTGATAATGTACTGGACGATAATGTACCAAAGTGGGGTGGGTGAGTCAAGCACAACAGGGGTGAAGAGGTGACACAGTTAGCCCAGCTGACTGCACCACATGGTGGGTGAACCAGTCTGCAGCTGCTGATGCACCCTTGCCATTGCACACTTTCCCTGCCCTGGGGCATCCTTTCTTTGGTCAGAGTCTGTGTGGTCCTTGGTCCTGTTGGTTGCTGTTGCTCTGTGCTTGTGGCTAAGAGCTCAAAAGCGCCAGTGAGCCTGCCAAACTCAGTAAAGCATAACCCAATGGTGTCCTCAAAGTGCTCTCTGGGGCAAACACCCTCCTCCTTTCTAGAAAATCGTACATACGAATACAGACCTTAACTCTGCACAAAGATGGCTGCTAGAAGTTAGGGAGTTTGTCCATACTCACACCTCCATGAGTTTAACTGTATTAGTGCAAATCTCTCTGGACTGATTTAGGATGTAGTTATACTCTTGCTCTATGTGTAAAAGTTTGAGTTAAGCCCTACAAAGGATACCTGGGCACAAAAATCTACCCTAGGCTCAGTGGGCAGATGTATTCACACTGATCAAAACCTGCTTGATATCTCACATATAAGCTAAATGAAAACAACAGTGTGTTTATATCAGGCTTAAAAACTCCCCGTGGGGTAAAACTGCGGTGCCTTGATGCATGAGTTCAGTCATGTTTGTGTTTGATGAGGATACGGATGGTAGAATTTGAAGATGAAATAAAAGAGAACAAAAACTGCCCTCAAAGTTATTAGTATGATAAAGTGGGATGACTGTGGAAAAAAAAATTTAAAAAAAAGAGGAAAGGGAAATGATCTTCTAATTTTGACCCATGTAGTGTTTTGATCTTGCTTTGAACAACAAGCACTGCAATCCTTCAGCTGCTGGTTCAACACAAAGTTTAGAGCGGAGGTAGAAAAGACAAGATGGATCCTGCAAGCCTGAGCACATTTTGAGAAGACACATAACGTCAGGACATTTCCATGGCCCCGGGGCAGATGGCAGGGTTGCAGCACATGTAGGAGTGGCATGATGGTTCTGTCTCCCCTGGTGAACAGCAGGCAAGTGTGCATGGGTAGGGCAAAACACAGCTCTGGCACACACATACCTTGGTTCCTGTCGTGGGATCAGGAAGGAAATGCTGACTAACAGAAAAGCTCTCAACTGTTTTGTTTTTTTTTGTCACCGAAGCCCTAGCATTAAGCAACAGTGACTTTGCATGGACTGACTCATTTCATATATCCCAAGTATGGAAAAATAACTGAAAGATCCCAAATCTGTCATAAAGCTCATTATGATTCAGGTATTTGAGTACCCAAATATTTAACTAGATCACATCAGAACAGCTGCTTACTCCTTCTGGATTCCTTGGTTTGTGTTCTCAGGGAAACTGCCAAATGCAATTATAATTTCTCTTTCTTGTGTGAAGCAGCAGTGCCCAAACTTTTCAGGTCTCTAGGCCATGTGCCTTATCACAGTAGCAGGCAAAGCTGTGCCGTGTGGTGCCTCTGGTTGATTACAGCCCTGGTCAAAATCCTGGAGGTGCTGAGCATGCTCTGCACATTCCACTCAGACTGTGTGTCCCAGGGGAAGGGGCTTTGGGAGCTAGTGGTACTTGCCCAGGGCAGCTCATACAGGTAGAACTGAACCAGCTGCTTCCCCAGATGAGCAACCAGGCAGTGGTGTGAGCCAGGTAACCTGGGGTGGCAAAGAACCTTCCTTGTCTCCCTAGTCTTTTGGGACCCCTCTCTGCTCCCCTGCCGTGCAGTGATAACATGTGGCCATTCCAAAGCTGTGCACCTATGGGAGAGGGGGAGGTCAGTACCTGCGTCCTGTTTTTGTCACCGGTTTTGGCCCTTTCCTTTGGATTTCTGGGAAAGGGGGTGACTAGGCCATGGAATGCATGATGAGGCTGTGGTCAGTCATCTGAGTGCTGCTGGTAAGTGGGCTGTTCAGTGAGCAACTCACAGGTCGGGCACAGATTCTCAGAGGGGATTTCTGTGATGCCTAATTCCCAAGGGCTGAAAGGCCTTGATTAACTTAAAAGATCCTTTATTTACATTATTTTCTTCTTCTTCAGAACAAATATGATTGTTGGAAATAGAAAACTGCCAAAGAGAAAACCTTGTGAGTGAGAAAAGACAGAATAAGAAACAATGAGAAGAAAAGTATGGGAATAAGCCAAAGCCACTCAGCTCTTTGCTTTGCCACAACTATTTCCTGACCTGTTTGTTGCAGTAAGTGCCTATTAATGGGCTGACTCGAACTCTCAGATGTGTGAGCTCCTACCCCAATAGTTATGTTGTGGTAAAAACAAAGCACGAACAACAACAACCCCAAACCCTCCACAACCAGTTCTTGGCACTGAAAGTGTTAGCAAGCGCTAATGTAGTAATTAAATGTACCCAATGCTTTCTGACTTCACAGGTGACAGTCTGTGGTTTGCCTGCCCACCCAAAATGCGTGGGAGGGCAAACCCAAGTCTTAGAGCTCTAGCTGCACCGAGTGTCTCATCACTTTCCTTATCAAGATTTTCACAGTCACTGGGAAAGGGTTGCACCCATCAGCAGGAGACATTCCAGCACGGGAGATGAGATGACTTTCCTACAATTCAAGTTGTACAGGATTCCTGTATAATCATACTCCATATCTCATCTCTTTCTGCTGTGCACCTTTTCCCTCCTATGAAACTTTGCATTGCTTCCTCATCTGAATATAAAGGGAACTCACAGGAGAAAGCAGGAGTTTAAAGCAAAAACACTATAGATCCACAGAGACCTTAGAGGCATGACCAAGGTTGTTCTATGGTGACCCTGAGTACCTGCACTTTCAGGAAGCCTTCAACAAAGTCCCTGACAAAAAGCTAATAGAGCAAATAGTCACAGGATGAGGGGAATTGTATTTGATGGCTGAGAATCACAGAGCAGGGAGTAGGCTGGAAATTTTCAGTGTGGCTAAGTGCTAACAAGGAGGAGCACCAAACACCTTATCTAGAGCAAGTGTTTGAAATGTCAGTCTGGAAAGGAGGGGAAACCACTGCAGCCACAAAGATGTACACAACCTGTCATTGGTTCATGACTCAAGAGAGGGCTGTGAAGAGCAACAGAGACCTGAGAAAATGGAGTGAGATGGCAAAAGGGAAACTGTGCTGTTGACAACAGTGGTGTAACACTTTTGGTGACCTGCCTCTGTTGAGGTGTTTTCTCGGCAGCTGTAAGGAGAGGTGAACTTTCCTTCTCCATGCCCTTAGTTTTTAGGGGTCAGGTAGTCTAAATAGAATTTCTGGCTTTGGAGCTGTACATATGCATTTTTGCCAATGTCCAGATATTTGTATTTTGAAACAGATGCATCACAAATGTTTTCCTATCTTCTCCTGGAAGACCTCTATTGGCTTGGTGCTGCTGACAGATGCTCTCTCATTTGTCTTTTCCCCTCTCCTTCCTCATCCTCTTGCTGAAGCTGCTGACCAGACTCTCACCCTCTTTCTGACACCCACTGCATTGCTTATCAGATGGGCTATGGAGCTGATCCAGCTACCTGATCCATGAGAAAATGTCCTTTGCTTCTGATCTCCATTTTCCTCGTTTTCTGAGCTGCTTCAGCTTAGTGAGAAATCCAAGGAGCACCAGTGCCACAGAATGGGAATCAACACAACTGCATGACAGAGACGTAGAGGTGTTGGGAGGATGAAGCAAGGCATCACCTCCTGGCAGCAGTGAACCTGTCTGATTGCAACTCGGTCATGGTGTCCCATCAGAACTCAACCACCTCTGTGGCCCGTCACTGGGGGCAGGCTGGGCTGGATGTTCAGGTTGCTGGGTGCCGCACAGCTCTAGCCTAAGCTGTGTTTTTGCAAAAGAACCAGAAAGATTTGTGAGTATCTTTGTAAACAGCAACATGAAGACACCACACAATATATCACAGCTACTAGAAAACAAGCAAGATGCTTCAGACAGTTAAAAAATGAGTGAGAGAACACTGCTTACATCTGCAACGGCAGTATAAGGTAATCTGCCATGCAAAGTATGCTCGCTTTAGTAGGCCAGTCTTTCTAGAGAGGATACAGAAACAACTAAAGTGATGGGAGACTTCTCCATGGAAAGTTGACAAAAAGGCTGAGTTTGCTCAGTTAGACAGGAGGTGAATAAAAGGTGACAGAGAGGAGCATCCTATGGCTCACAAACAATGCATATAAGCACTGCTTGTGCTAAAAAATGAAGTGAAACTGAAAGGTAGCCATTTCCAGTAAGTGGTAAATACATTTTCAACAATCTGCCAAGTTCATTCCCACAAGATATAATGAAAGGAAAGACACTATTAGGCATTTAGACATTTACATCAATGAAAGAATATGTATTGTTATTCTGTGTAGGATAACTGGAAAGTCTAAGGAGGTAAACACTCAAATTGTGGATGATAAGCCACTGTCTTTTGCTGGTGCAGGTAAATTGGAAACTGTTTTGAAGATCACACTACTCCACAACTACTTAATAAGACCCTGGCACTTTTCTCAGAAATATCTAGAATTGGCCAGTCTCAGGCAGGACAAGAAATGCTTTAACCGTCTATGGAAATCCTCCTATTCATAGCACAATACAGCAATCCCATGTGAACACAAGTGCAGTGGAGGTCGGGAGCTCATTTTTCTGACACTAAGAACCAGAAATGTTTGAAGGAATGGGTAATGGTGTGACCCCATATAACCATCTCTGTCTCCAAAAATGGTGATTATGAGGTACAGTGACAGCCTCTGAACAGCCATATAAAGGCATTCAGGGAAGAGTGCAAGACCCATCACCTCTTCTTCTCAATTCAGCAAATAGTGTAACTTAGAATTGTAACAGATTCTCTCAAGAAATGGCACTGCAGACCTGTGTGATGTGAGGGTCTTCTGGCTCGTGTCACCTTAGAGGCTAAGAGAAGAACAGCACCCACTCATAAACAGCATGAAATTAAGAAGCCTGTTTTATGCTAGATTAACAGCTCTTAATGACTTTGTGATCTATCATTCTGTGTGAATTTCTAGTAGAGAACTGACTTGTTTTGGATCCATAAATAATCATAAACAAATGTTGGATCAGATAATCTTGCTCCTCCACACAGAGGAGGATTTTGCAAACCTTTCAGAAACATCATGTCTTGTTGCATTTTGGTACAGAAATTAAAGTTGCCTTGAGGCAGCTTTAACTTGTGTGACCGACACTTACAAAGTGAATCACAGTAGGTTTTACTGACCTTGGCAAAATCAGAGGTCATATTTTCACAGATATAAGCCCTTTTAGACATATTCCCCTGATGTATTCACTGCAAAAAGGTTTCTTTCTGTACCTCTACAGAATGTAATGCGTGTCCTCACCTTCATTCTTCTCTCTTCAAAGTGTTACTGAGGCTATCGAGAAGGAAATTAAGTTCCTTTTAGAACATTTCAGTACAATTATTCAGGTCAGGATTCTCTGCCATGCTCTTGGGTATTTTTATATTTATGAGTTCTCTTCAAGGCTTTAATGGGGCAGCAGCCACAGTAAGATGAACCAAATAGGACTCTTAAAGAGAGACTTAGTACATTAGGGGCAGATTCTCATTCTTATTAGCCTTATAATTTTTAATTCTCTAAGCAGTAACAGTGATTGCAATGTGACTTGTATTTGAGTGAGGTGCAAGGTAGGGTGAATCCAGTTTTCAGAGTCTAACCCTTCCTTATTCCACTAGAAGAGCTCAGGCCAAAAGACAGTCATTTCCTTCTGAAGAACAGCTGATGGAGGAGGGAAGTTATTGGATCAGCATATCTTCATTTTCTCTATAAAGGAAACGTCACTGCTGACATATCAGGTAAAATAGAGAAGAAGACAAAACATGGAGAAAGAATAAGGTTCAGAGGGTTTACAAAGGCTGAACACCAAGTATTCTGCTTCCCTTCATGTGTTCTGTGAGTTGCCCATTTTAGTGTGAAGTAAAAGAACATGCAATGCCAAGGTGGAATGGACTAGAACCATACCTGTGTGGGGGCTTTTATAAATTTATGGTAAATCTGAAGCAGCTGATGGAGATTAGTTTTCAGTGAAAAACATTGAGTTACCTCACATTTAACACTGAGGTCAGTTCCTATGGCTCAAATAATGCAGTATGAGAAGACTTTGCCCAGATCGAAGCCCTAGTTAGCTCAGAATCCTGTCTCTAACAGTGACTGACAGTGGAGAGGAAAATGGTTTTGGGGTGACCATGATACAGGTATACCCCCAGCTTCTGCCAATCTCTTCCTGAGCTGGAGGTGACATCTTTGTGCATAATAGCACAGGATGGTCTTTTCCTATTACTTTGTCCAGTTGCTTTTTGGAATTCATGAAAATTTTTGAGTTCTACAGCACCCTGTGGCAATTAATTCCTCAGTATAACCTTTGTGTTGTGAAAAAGTGCTACCTTTGTTTTGATACTACCACCTGGTAGGTTCAAAATTTGATACTGTGTACTTCCCACTGTATAGGAAGAGTGAATAGTCATTCCCTATCCCATTTCTCCATGCCATTCAAGGTTTCCTAGATGCCTGTTGTCACTCTCCTCACCTCTCTTTAGGCAAAAGGCTCCTAGGTTGTTTACTTCCTTCTTAAATCTTTTTTTTCCATACTTTTAATCACTTCTGTTATATGTCTGTCCTTTTTGTCATTTTATCATATTTTTTTAAGATGGATGGAAGGACTGGAACTTCACAGAGGGTTCAAAACACGGGAATAACAAGGACTTTTGGTCTCTGTTCCTTTCCTAATAGTTCCTGAGATGCCATTAGCTTTTTCGGCTCTGCTAAACCCTGATCTGACTCGTTCATAGAAAAGGCTGTAGTAATGCCAGGATTACTTAGCTGAGGGATAACAGGTAGCTCAAAACCCACCACTGTGTCTCTGAAATTAGGATTGCTTTTCCCTGTATGCATAGATGTTGTGTTTATAGACATCAATTTTTCTCTGATGTCTTACTGCCATCAATTTTTCTCTGATGTCTTACTGCCCTGTTGTTTTGTACCATAGCATTGAATTGTGATTCTGCACAGTCATCACTCATTTTTACAGCTTCAGTGTCTTAGTATCAACAAACCTCATTAGCTTACTCTTTGTCTCCTTTTCTAGGTGGTTAGTGAATATGCTTGATGACATAGAAGCAGAACAGATCTCCATGGGACCTTAAGGTTTATTCCTCCTCTTTGTTTCCTGTAACTTTAATCTGTGAGAGAACTTTCCCCCTAGTTTATCATCTTTAAGAACCCTTGGTAAGGGTTATTGTGAAACTTTGTTGAAAATCCATTCTTACTTTATCAACCAAATGAGTTACATCTACACACTCATTACCTCGTTTAGAAAACTGGTATATTTGTGAGATATGACTTCCCTGCACAAGAGACATTATGACACTTCTCCATCATATCATATTTTTCCATGTGTCTACTTCTTCTCTGCTTTTTTAATAGTTTCTGTTGATTTGTCCAGTACAGCTGCCAGTGTTACTGATAGGGCAGCTCCCTGTTTGCCCTGTCTTTACTTCACAGACACACATGCTAACTAGTGGTGTCCGAAACATCAGGAAGAGAAGCCTGAAAGACAGAGACTTTCTGAAATGTCCAAGGGATGCAAAGATTGCTACATAGACATTTTCAGGCCTCCTTCCTGGAAATGCCATCTGCTAGCAGATATGTGAGCATCGGTTGCTATGGTAGCACACAAAATACTATGTCCAAACCTGGGAAACATGGAGTATAGGTCTAGAGCTGGGCTGTGGACCAAGAATCTCTGCAAAGTCTGAAGGATGAGAGTTTTATCCCTTCCAGGCCTATGCAAAGAAATCTTTTTACTGTTGCATAGTCTCACAGCTGACATGGATTGGTTCAGTGTCTGATATTGTCATCCTCGCTGGAGATGACAATATGATGAGCTTGTTGTAAAATGAGCCTTACTTTTGTTTTGCAAATCTCTTAGTGGAGAGGCCTATATGGAGCACCAATGGACTGCAGTGAGACATTTCGGTGACTGTTTCCCAGTAAACTTATGCAACATCCATTGTGCTTGTGCAGCCTGTTGCAGAAAATGGATGCCATCCCCAGAATGTCAGCTGAATATTGATTCAGCATATAGGGAGAAAAAAAGGAGTAAAGAAAAGGCTATTGTAGCTGGTACTGCATATAAATAGCTGGGATGTTAATTTATGTTATTTATGGAAATCTGGAATACTGGGAATGCTCTAATGCTTATCCCAGCTAGACTATTAGTCCTGTTCAAGTTCTTATATTCATGCATCACCATGTTATCTAAATGTCGCTAAGCCCTCTTTAAAAGCCGTCAGGCAAGGCTTTAAACAGCGTAGAAAGGGGACTGTGAAAAAAAGTATAATTTTCTGTGACTATTTATAAACCTAAAAGGATGCATGCAATGTAAGTGCACATAAGAAATGCTTTTATTTACCAAACAGTAGAGAAAAACTGCAATAAAAGAAAAACAACCTCCCTCCCTCAAAAGAACAACATTTCAGGGTGAATTTTTTTAAAAATATATGTAGTTTTGTTTTTTTTTTTGCTGCTGGAAGGGTGCACATATGACTGATGGAATCTCTCTGAACCAAAGAAAAACACTTCAGACAAATTTATGTTCAAAATGAATTTACCTTGTACAAAACACATATTCCTCACTCATTTGACTATGCAAATAACACGAATTAAAGCAAGAAAAAAAGCAAAAGGAATATGTATCTCATCTCTTGTGGGTATGATAACCACAGCACTTCTATGAGGGGCACCATAATTTGCTCTCAAGCCTTCTCTTTTAACTGCTTGTGGAAAAGGTGTGACAAGGAGATCCAATGGTGAAATGCCTGTGCTACATCAGCTTAAAATACTCCCTGGTCAAAACAGAGAGTGGATGAGAATGTGCCAGAGGTGGGGAGGGAGTCGAGCCTGCAACGTGTATAAACAAATGCCCCAGCAACAACTGGAATGTATGCAGAGCCATTGTTGGAGATTTCCTACACCTTCAGGGGTTCATTCTTCTGCTGAGGTGCACAAACATAGATGCTTTTCTGACGGGGTTTCTCAAGGAGTGTAAAAGCAAAAGCCAATGCTAAATATAGACGGCTGTCACATGCTGCCTTTAGTCACATTTCAGTTCATTGTAAACTGCAGCATGCCTCGCACCACGCTTCTTTCAACCTTGGCAATGTGTTTGAGGCATTTTTCGTTTGTGCACATCCCTTTCCCTGCTCTAATTCGGAAGTGCAAATGTAGATGCCCAGCTGATAAACAGGCAGTTTTGATGGTCTTGTTGAGCTTTAAAATGTACAGGCATGTCTGAAACAACATGGAAAGTGCTAGTGAAAGGGGGAGTGAGTGAATGAGTCACTTTTAAAGCAAAGCAGGCAAACTGGGGGAAAAAAAAAAAAGAAACGAATCTGTGTCTTGACTCAGTGCCCAAACTCTTAAGCTGATGCTTCACTGCAGACTCTGAAGTTCAGCTTATTTTTCCTCTCATTTGTTCTCTTATTTTTATGTCTTACATAATGGAGCTTTGATTCATAGAAATCTATTTATATAGTCTAGGATTTGGGCCAGACTCTGAAGTCCTAACTTCATCTTTCCTCAGGCAAAATGGCCATTGTGGTTAACGATATGAATGAGTTTTGCTAGGACTGTTTGTTCAGGGCTGGATTCCTGGGGGGCTATGCTTTATCACCCTGCAATTTCTTGTATTCATGCTAGAGTAGTGAATTAATGTAAGAAACTCTAGGCTGTATTGCAACTGGAGAACAAGTTCCTTGAAACTGACAAAATATCTTGGCTTTTGACAGTGAGGCCAATACAGAATCACAGGATGTTAGGAGTTGGAAGGGACCTCGAAAGATCATCTAGTCCAACCCCCCTGCCAGAGCAGAACAACCTAGAGCAGGTCACACAGGAACGCATCCAGTCAGGTTTTGGATGTCTTCAGGGAAGGAAACTCCACAACCTCTCTGGGCATCCTGTTCCTGTGCTCTGTCACTCCTACAGTGAAAAAGTTCTTCCTTATGTTCACCTGGAACCTCCTATGTTCCAGCTTGCACCCGTTCCCCCTTGTTCTATCACTGGACATCACTGAGAAGAGCCTGTCTCCATCCTCCTGACACTCCCCCTTTACATACTTATAAATATTATTAAGGTCACCCCTCAATCTCCTCTAAGCTAAAGAGACCCAGCTCCCTCAGCCTTTCCTCATAAGGGAGATGATCCACTCCCTTAATCATCTTTGTGGCTCTGCGCTGGACTCTCTCAAGCAGTTCCCTGTCCTTCTTGAACTGTGGGGCCCAGAACTGGACACAATACTCCAGGTGTGGCCTCACCAAGGCAGATCAGAGGGGGAGGAGAACCTCTCTCGACCTACTAACCACACCCCCTTCTAATGCACCCCAGGATGCCATTGGCCTTCTTGGCCACAAGGGCACATTGCTGGCTCATGG
>VZRW01003709.1:93862-147375 GCA_013398125.1 Aegotheles bennettii | reverse complement strand
CTGAATGGCAGCACAACTCTCTGGTGTGTCAGCCACCCCTCCCAGCTTTGTGTCATCAGCAGACTTGCTGAGGGTACACTCTGTTCCCTCATCCAGGTCGTTGATGAAAATATTGAATAGTACAGCTCCCAGTATTGACCCCTGAGGGACTCCACCAGTCACAGCCCTCCAACTAGATTCCATCCCATTGACCACAACTCTCTGACTTCTTCTTTTCAACCAGTTCACAATCCACCTCACTACCCAATCCTCCAGACCACACTTCCTCGGTTTAGCTGCGAGGATGCTGTGGGAGACAGGGTCAAATGCCTTACTGAAATCAAGATAAACCACATCTACTGCTCTATCATCATCTATCCACCTAGTTACCTCCTCATAGAAGGCTATTAGTTTGGTCAAACATGACTTCCCTTTGGTAAAGCCGTGTTGGCTGCTCCTAATGAGCCTCTTATCCTTCATATGCCTGTGCTCCCTCCACATGCCCAAAGGCTACTAGTCAGCACTCTGGGTCCCAGCTTTTTACCTTACTCCCCTCTCTCCATGTCAGTTCTGCAGGAGAACAGAGGTGGAAGCCACCCAAAAGCTGCTTGTTGGGAAAGCCCTGGCATGAGGATGGTGATGTACTCCTCCTTCCTGTGACTCCAGCATAGGACGTTTGCTGTGGAGGAGGAATGGCTGGACCGTGAGGCACCAGCACCACCCCAGCTTCAGTAAGTCTTTTCAAAGGCTGCAAATGGCTGGTATAACTGAGGGCAGGTTTGCAACTGAATGGGGTCTTAGAAGATGGGAGTGGAAGATGACTTCTCCCAGGGCTGCTTTGCCTGGGGTGGTTGGATGTGAGCAGAGGACCACATACACTGGGTCCATCTGAGGAGCTGGCAGAACCAGCTGGCCTTTTATCTGACAAGCTGACAGTGAGGAGATGGCTGACAGAGAGAAAGCTCCCTGCTGACATCAGAGTTATTCTTGGGGCTAGATGTAAAACAGTGAGAGATAAAGCTCTTCGCTGTAATGGTGAGGCTGATTTTTGAACACTTCTCATGAAAATAGCAACCCAAACCCAACTAAGTAGGTCAGAGGAGCAGAACTGAGGGAGGTTGTTCTCTGTGGCCCCATGACCAGGGGCCGAAGTTTCTGCTCTCTAATAAAGCATGAACCCCAAAAGAAACTCCATCAGGGCCCGGTCCAGGAATATTCTTAGCAGTCTGCTAATACCTCAGCACACCATCCAGAATTTGTTCCAGTTCAATTGCTCTTATTATCCTGGGTTTTTTTTATGGCTGCTTGTTAGAATGCAGCATCTTTTATACTGCTGCCTCTTGGTCATATTTGATGACACCATGCTCATATTTTTAGCCAGACTAAAAGACATCACTGTAATGATTCAGGGGAATATTGGAAAATGTTTTCAGTTTATGCTAGAATGCATACACACACACACACACATTTTTATATAGCTCTCTCTCTTTCTAAATTTTTGTCTTTCGACTAGTTTGTCACACCTCAAAATGTAAACCCCATAGATAAAGTACTCCAGTTTTAGGCAATACCAGAGTAATGAAATAGCCAAACAAGTACTCCTTAGCCCTTCCCTCTCTCAGCTATTATTCTTCGAATGTTGGAGATAAATGTCATTTGTTAATCCCACTCATTGCTAACATTAGTACTATGCATATGTACTTCCTTTGACAAGTAACCCTACCAGTGAAATCTGTAAGGCAGCAAATTTTAAACAGTTTTCTTTTAAGCATGGATAATTAGTAATTGGGGACATCTGTCTCTGCTGAACACCCACATTCACTCTTCTTTAAGGTGTTCTAGGTTGGTGACTTACAGTCAAAGAGCCTTGAAAATTTTGGCATCCTTTCTCCTAGTTATTCATACGTGATTCTGTGATTCTGTGATTCTGTTATGAACTCCATTATCAACTTTGTCTCTGTTGGGGGGGTGTTTCCTTTCTCTCCCTTTCTCTTCCATTTTGCAGTGCAAACTCTGCCTACGGGGCTCTGGCTATGTTGCTTTTCACTTCCAGCCCAGCAAACCAAGCTGAGTTACAGGGTCCAGGAAAACCCTGAAAGATTGGGCTCATTGGCTCAGCCACTGCTTGGCCTCCCAACAGCTCTCTGGGACCATCACCCAGTGGAGAGCAGAGCTGGTCTTGTACAATGCTGTCCCATGCCAGGAAAATCTGAGGACTTTGCTTGTGTGGGAGAAATCATCCCTTTTTCACAAGAAAGATGCTGTTCCTCAGGAGCCTGTTTCCTCCAAGTTGGAGTCTGTGTTTGGTTATATTGCCACAGGAGGCAGAACTAATCTTTCCTTCATCTAGCTAATCTTTCCCTAACCTTCCCAGTGTGAATTATCTCCCTCTGCTTCTCTCCCAGGCTTTACCATAACGAGAGGGAGGGTGATAACATTAAAGGAACCTCAAGGCAGTGTCATTTGGCTCCTGCTGTGCTGGAGCACAAGGGCTCCAGAACGCACTCCAGATCTGAAGTCTGCTAAGGTTCTCCTGAATTGCCTCTGGAGTTGTCTTTCTTTCTCTACTGACTCCAGACAGGCTTTTGGGAAACTGGCCTCTGAAATCAGCCTAGAGAGGAGGTGATAACCAGCATCTGTGACTACCTCTGTCTTTTGTCCTTTCCTTCCCACCTCATCCAAGCATCTTGAAACCTTGAAGCCATCAATGGTGATGAAAGGATGGAACAGAAATCCTAAAAGATAAAAGCCATCTTTGCTTAAATTAAGCCACTTTGTGAAATTATTTTTCAAAATACAATGATGGCAATGCTAAGACACAGAATTTAGGAAATAAATATGTTTTCAGGCTGAGATTTTTATAAGTCAATCTTAACACCTTTGCAAATACTACCAGAGTTGCCAAGCTATAAAATTCTAAAACCAGAAGTTAATAATAGACATTTAACAGTAACAACACTAACAGGTGATACAGCAATAATGAAAATAATGGCCACTTACAAATAAAGGGTGGGCAATGTCTTTCTATGATAGCCCTGCACTATGCTGAGCACACAGCACAGTCATAGCATCTGTACTTTCCAGTGGTTTTATAAAGAGCAGATTGCAATTCACTGACTACATGATTTCTGTGTGGATGTTGCAAGGGATTCAGGTACATCTAAACTGAAGTAACCCGTGATAAAATCAGGTTTCCTTAACTTTACTTGACTCTCCCACTGTAATAATTTTTCTTCTATGAAGTGTCAAGCTATGCAAATGAGAAACGCACATAGCAGCTTAACATCATGAACCATGGCAGTTCATCAGCCAGGAAGTTCTTCTGTCCTGCCTGGCCAGCAAGCTCCCTGCAGCCCTGACAGCCACTGTCACAGGGCACACAGAGGTACCGTGGTGGCCTGAAAGGGACTTCCATACCACAAGGATCTGCACGCCCCAAGCTGACCCTTTCCCAGCTCTCTCCTAAACTCCTATTGCAAGTGATGCACCACTAGAATAACCCAAAATGAGTTTATCTCATCCTGGAGATGGATGGAAGAGGTCTCCAACAACATGAATATTCCAGAGTTAAGTCAGAAGGAGAAAGCAGGGAAGTTGCAATGGGCTTGCCCATGCTATCATGTCCTGTGAGAGCACACCTGGCAGGATACCCCACAGAGTATGTCCACCTGCCCTGAATGGTGACCCAAATGCATGTTCAATACATATGCACAATGTGTATGCAATTTATGAAAATAAATAAATAAATAAATGAAAATTACTTTCTTCTTTTCAACCCTAGCACTTTAGTGCTTGAGTAAAATTGCTTCCTGACCTGTAATTTGCCAATCTTTTAAACACAAAGCATGCTCACCAGATGGCCAAAGCAATGCTCACAAAACAGCTGTACTGCACAAAGGACGTGGTGGTTTTTAGTAGTGATGGAAGGCTGCAAAAAGCCCTGCTTCCTTCAGGCTTGGCAGTGCCTGAGAGCAACACCAAACGTGTGCAGGGGCTGTCTCCTTCACTGCAAAGCAGGACAGTAGTTCCAGGCAATTTTACTTTTGCTGTTAGCAAATCTGGTTGGTACTATGGGTTGCTGCAACCAGGTGCTTATGAGAGGTCTCTTAGTGACAGCACAAGCTCGTGAAAAAAATACCTGATTGAACCCAAGATATTTTTATGAAGCTGTGACTTAGGTTTTCTTTCTCTATATGCTTTCCTCTTTATCCTCCACTACTGTTGCATTTTTGTTTTACCCTGTAGTAATCACTGTAAGCTCATCTGTGGTCCTAGTAATTTTTTCCTAACAAGGAGGAGTCTGTTGGTGCTTCTTGGATGAGACAAAGTGTTAAGTAGCTTTTGAGGTGCGTAGAGAAATCTCTGCTGGGTATTTAGCCTACATTTGTTTTCAATTTACAGGAGTGTTCAGGTCTAACTCTGCTGTTACAAATTAAAACAAAGTAACTCAAGTAATTCATTAGGATTTAGCTGAATTACTGAAAGGGCTACAGTAACAAAATTTGTAGTGTCTTTTCACAGAGGTCAGGAAGTCTTGAAACTGGAAGGAGTTTACTGGACAAGTTAAATTTCCTTGGTGCTGACAGCCTTACCTTTCCCAAGTTAGCAGCTCATTTTAATTGTAAATGAAGATGTTCTCTGTCCTAAGCTCAGCATTTAATTGACAAATTCACCACCATGCAGGCAATATTAGTCCCTGGCAGCCCTAGGCAGGTTGATGAGAGAAACAAATTCTGCAAAACAGGGAAACAAAGGCAAGTGGCAAGCCACACAATGCATCTTTTGTCCGCACATATGTGAAGTTCATTGTCAGAAGCCATCCTTTCCTCCAACTGTAGGAGAAGGCTGCAATTGTGGAAATTCCCAACAATGGTTTTGAAGTGACAGGGGCTCTAGCACATCTAGGCAGAAGTACAGGATGTTCAAGAGGACAAAAGGGGAGACCCTCTAAAGCCCAATAAACTGGAGCAAGGAAGGATAACCACGTGGTTTCTCTTTATAAAGCTGGCTATTGAGCAGCTATGGTTCCCTTGTAACTCCCAGGACATTAAACTCTGCTGCCAGATCTGCTGTATCTTAAATTCAATATTTGGTGCTGCATCTCATAACCAGGAACTGGTTAAAGGCAGCGCAATCTTTTAAAATTCTGCTAAGGGATTTTGCCTAGAAATTGCTTAGGAACATTTTCATGTGCTATGGTCCTGCCTGTGCTTTTGATTTGAGTATGTAGTTCCACATATAGACTGTAAGTACAGAGCATCTGTAGGGCCATGTATAAATAGCTACATAAATAGCTGACAGTGGACAGAGCAATTACTTTGGTGAATCAGGTAATTGCTGGGCAAGTTACCCAAAAGGAAAGCTGACTCCTCTTTCCTGAGAAAGGCATAACAGTCCTTCTGGCATAACGATTTTCAGATATTAGTGGAATAACTTTTTTTTCTGATGTTTTAAGTAATTAGTATTTTCTCTTTAAATAAACATGCCAGCTTTATGCCTTGCAGATTTCTTGTTCATATTCCATCTACATACAACATTTCTTGGCTGTCTGCAGAGCTTCTTAGCATTCAGCATCTTAACTTTTTTTATTGCAGTAGGAGTTTTGCTGCAATGATCATTTTCTTAGGCCATCGCTTGGACTACTCTATCAGCACTTTTTCTTTGCTGGCTTCTTTCTCTCTGTGGTGATCACATCCCTGTGCTGGCTCTTGACTTCTTGTGATATCAGGCAGAAATTATTTCTCTTCACTTGCAAGCTCTATGAGAGCCTATCCCCACCCTGCCCGTAAACGTATATTCACTGTCAGGAGGGAGGCTGACTTCCACCTTCATCAACCACAAGCAAGCACCTCTGCTATTTTCTCCTCGGGCTTGGGAGGAACTCCTCATTAAATATGTGCAATGCACCCTCCCTTTCTTCTAGATCCTGTTTTCAAAAAGACTGTCCTTTGAACACTGTGGGCCAAAATCTTGTCAGTAGTTTGCTGGACCTACAGGGTGGCTGAAACTGTCCTGTACTCTCTTGTGTTTCTGTCTCTGGGTCTAGTTTTTCATGTTTGAGTTGTAAGCAAGGACTGCGTTCTTGTGCGCTGAATAGTACAGTGGGGATCCCAAGTCTGTGACAACCACCGGTGACTCATTGTATGGGAGCGTGCTTGGGCAGAAGGAGAGGAAGGGAGGGGAAGGTACACAGAGATTTTAAGAAGCTCCTTTCCCTCCCTTTAAACAGTCTCTTTGATACGCCTCAGCACCATCCCTCCAGGGCAGTGCTGTGTAAACCTCGCAGACCTTTACTTCAACCTCCAGCTCCGGCCTGGCTTTCTCCAGGAATGCAGGGAACTACACAGCATGCTTTCAGATATTGCATTACAGTCTGAAACCAAGGCAGTGCTTTTGAGTGGAAAACCAAAGTCAGCCTCAAAGAACTGGGAATTTGGTTGGTAGCCAACTCCTTCTGTGCATCTCTGCTTTTCACATTGCCCTGCCCACCCTTTTCCTCTAGGCATAGTCCTGAAGACAGCTAGGTTCTTGCTTTCTCCAAGAGTTTTACTATTCTGACCAGTGCAGCATTTTACTGTCAGATGCATCCTCCCTCTGTGACTATCCCTGAGAGGAGAAGCAGCACATGCAGGAGAGAAAAAGTGTTGTGAAGGACAGTTTTTAAATGACTTCAGTGAGGCAGAGTGATGTGTCATTCTGGCAGAGAGCCCATTAAAGAGTAAGCACTGCTCTTGAATGCGTTCAGCTGGGGTTTCTGAGAACTCCTTTATACCCACTCATTATCCATTTCACATTCTGGAAGTGGATGGTTATGTTTGCTTATGTGACGCAGATCTTAATAGTTTTCTGCAGTACTACATCATTTAGCTCTCAGCTAATATAAAACCAAGCTAGTAATTAACATTAAATGCTGAGAAATGGATCTTATGTGATGAACACTCAGCACATAATGAGAACACTGTGATTTCTTACTTGGAAGCCATTGTGGTCTTACAACACAACCAGTTGTTACAGATGCCCAAACAGAGCTGGGATTAACAATAGGATCTGGTTACACTTGCAGACCTCATTGTTGCTAGTCTGGTAGAAGTTGCACTCTTGGGCTCCACTTCGACGGATAACAGCTCTGGCATCTATTGTCATTTCATAATGGTGTAATGCTATTTATGCCACAGAAATCCCAGCTGAGCCATGAATTACATGCAGATCAGGCACACCATGGAAAATGCAGCTGTGTCGGGGGATGAGGTTTGCAAGTGACTGCTCTGCAAGGCCAACTTGTTCGCAGTAGAGTGGGACAATGTAAGTCAACCATAATAATTATTAATAAAATGATTTGTTAGAATAGTCATTAAAGGGCCAGCAGAACTGGAACATGAGTGTACCAGACACTGCAAAACCAGCATCTCGTTCCTGCTGGACAAACATACAGACGGACAAAGCTAGGCTGTAGTGAGGGGTAGGCTGGAGACTTTGCCCTTGATGCCACTGAGAAGAAGGATGCCAGGAGGAGGTGAATATTCTGCAGGAGCCCTTCTAGCTCCTGATAGTGCCTGGAAACTGGCAGTGTTAGTGACTGAGGGCTCCTGTAGGACTGTAACCTCCTTGAGGTCAAGGATGAGGGGACCAAATGTCCTGGGATGAGCTCTGTATGTGAGGGCATGTTCCTGGCATCATCCCAGTTTTTCAGAATGAGCTGAGTAGGGATAAAACACCAGTCTCTTGCTCTATGTAACACCATTGCAGAACCCCAGCTTCTCCATCCTGGGGGGTCCAGGCCCCTTAAAACGCACCCAGAGAAAATCTGTGATAGAGAAATGCAGGAGAAGCAGTCCCCCACTGTGGGACGATGACCTTCCCTTCCCTACAGAGCCTTGGCCTTCTTCAATTTAGCTGCTGCTGCATTTCTCTGTTGGGAGGAGAGAAATGTGCTGGGGCAGTGGCGATACCTGAGAGCTGTAGGGAGGAGAAGACCTGCCCCCCAGCCCATGGGGTGCCCCATCACCCTGTGTCTCTCCAGCCTGGGTGCTTGGTGTTTTTGACAGGGGAGGAGAGGGGAAACAAAGCATTTTTTTTTAAATGAAGGGTAGGGTGGTGTCAGTTGACAAAATGTCTTCAGCTAGCTCTGGACCCAGGCAGAATAGGATGTAATATTCAAGAACAGTAAATACTATGATGGCAGCAAATACGAGGCTAATTGCATGCTTCTTGTGTGATTTGTGTTCTGTTTTTTCAGGTGGTTCTTTTGTAGGGTGGTATCTCTAGTTAAGAAGGCACAATCCATGTGGAAATAAAGGACAAGTGAGAGGAGGGGGTAAGGAAAGAGAACAGGGGAGAAACAGGTGAAGTGCAAAGCAGAGAGTGATCCCAACATGAAAAGTTTGCAAGCAATTTACATAGATATGAAACAATGAGATGATCAACCCAGGACAGAAAAAATCCATCCCGTACTATGGAAAATTTTGAGTGCACCGAATCAGACTTCAGCCGCACCCTGCCCAAAATGTTCCATGTTCATATCAGGCAGATAACAATGAAAGCTCCTATAAAAGCTCACACACAGTAGCAGCTCAGAAAATACAGTGATGTGAATCCTAAGAGTGTAAAAATAGACAGAGTGCTGATAGGTATACACTTGGTTTACCCTGGAAAAAATTGTGTGTTGCATTGATTCTACTAGAATTTGAACTTGTCTCAAACCTGAAGGCTGGATCACAAAACTTGCCTTCCTGACGAGTGCACAGCTCTTCCTTGCAAATGGTCAGTAACTTGTGGGTTATCATGAAATAGTTTAATTTCCCTTTTTCTGATATAAGTAAGTTTTGTAAACTGCCATAAACTATGCTGAATAGAAACTTTTTTACCAGATACAGGATGTTGAACATTGGACATACTACTTCACAGCCATGTCTCTTGGGCTTATGCCTTTGCTTTGTGTACTTTTAAGGTTTTGTGTATTTTCAAGATTTTGTCTTGCTTAGAATAGCCTGCAGTTGAAACAGAAGGCATTTTTAATATATCCACAGTCTTCTCCTTGAATAAATTAATCCCAAAAGACACAGAAACAGGTTCTAAAGGAGGAATTCTTCATATACCTTTTCAGTCAGTCTTTTTTTTGTTTTTCTCTATGCTTTTATTTTTCAGTTTTTAGTGTAAAAATGTGAGTCATGATCTGTCTTGTTTGTATGCTGGTAATTTCATTTCCCACATTTGTTCAGTTCCCCTGGAGCTGTTGGATCCAAAATGAACAAAGGAAAAATAAAAACATTTGAGTCTGTTGGGGTAGGGTCAGCTTTGGACCTGCAGTATGAATGGGGAAAGGACACACATTATGCAGTGACATATATTAATTTTTAATCTATTAATTTTTTTAAATTATTCATGTCAGAGGAATAGAATAGAGAGAGGAAAAGCAATGGCAACCAGCAGCTAAACCCGGTGTTCTTGTGCCACTAATGGTCTTTTTCCTCTCTTTGTATGCTCTAATTCTCCTTCTCTCCACTTTGGTGCTCTCACAGGCACAGTTGTGAATGGGCACATGTTACTTGACAGAGTGGAGGTGCCTGTACCTGATGGTGCTGAGTCCTGGCTCTGCCAACATCCCAGTGCTGATGTCAATGCCAACTTCAGGAGCCTCTATCCTGCCTTCACCCACTCTTTCACCCTGACAGAACATATTATGGATCCATGTTCTAAATTAGATCAGCCATCTCTTCTGTTTGAAAGAAAAACAAATGTGTATTTTTGGGGTTCCTGGGTCTCGAAGCAAACATGATCCACAAACAGTTGCCTTGACACAGATGAGGAGAGGGTTTGCTGCAGTGTGAGGGTGGGATATGGGGTAGGGTTGCCTTGTGCCAATGTTGCTACACTATAGCCTAAGCCCATTCCTACATGACAGGCGTAGAGCACTCGAGCTCAGAGGGGAAAGAGGCTTCAAGATGTGCAGCTTTCCTCAATATTCCTCGGTAGCTGGCTCATGGCTCAGATGCCTCCACAACGCAAGTGGTTGTGGTGGCCATGTGCCGACTTGTTACATGTACATATGTGCAAAGAGTGGACTGAAGATTTTGAGAATCAGCTCGGGCAAACAGCCAAAATTCAGCTAAAAGTACTCCCAGAATGGATGCAGTACATGGAGAGAGCTGTGATTTCGTGAATCAAATCAAGTTTTTCTTCGACAACACCTTGTGTCAGTAGTGCACATGTGTGCAGATAACACTGTGCAGACCTGGCCTCTGGCTTCTTCAGCCTCTTCTCCATCTGTCAAGTGAGAGCTGTTGTTACCTTAAGAGTCTGTACAGATCAAAAGCAGCTAGTTAAATATGCCTACAGATTTTCAGACCCACAATGGTATCTCTCTGTGTATTTGGAAGACACAGAGTACAACTGATGCTGATCTTGATTGTGTCTTTTTTACATTACCGTCAAACAATGAAACAGCCATGAGCGGCATCCTCTAAAGTATTGCTGTCTTCATGCGGTCTCCCCACTTGATTTCTTCAGGTCGGTAAGACTGTAAGAGCAATCTTCTGCAGGAGCTTTGGTTTTAAATTAAAGATGCTACAAGACTATTATGTCATGAGACATCATGAAAAATACTCTTTCAGGAGATCAGATTGACACTTCCATTCTGTAAGTGCACAGTGCAACAGCTACACATACTGCTAATGTTTGTGTAGGCACCGCGTAAGGTCCTCGAGGGCAGGCAGGGAGGCACCGCTTTGTTCTCTCACCTGCACTGAATAAAGAGTGTTATCCGTGCACTGATAAAACCTGCCACAGAGTTTTGTTACACTTGGAAAGAAAATAATATGGTGTGTTGCAAAGCCCAGTAGGTGATAAGAAAAGAAAAAGTTTGCTTTGCTTTGTTTTAAATAGGGGTTGTTTTGTGAGTAGGCATCTGCATAAGGGGATACAGCAGTGGTGAAGGCAACCTATTGAGGAGATAGATGGCCTGTGTTTAGAGACCTGAATTCCAGCAGTCTGCTTGTTTCCTGAACTATTTTCAACAGGGTCTTCAGGTAAAACAGTGCCCCTGCTGGGAAACTCAAGGCCAGCTTTCTTCATTGCCCAGGTGCCCAGCTGTCAAAACAGCATGCACTTTATTTAGGATCTCTAGGGGTGAAACCTATAAGAAACCTGGCCTTACGTTGCCTTCCACAGCATCTAGTCTTGGGAAGATGGATAGTGCTCTGTAATACCCTCTCTGGAGTTTGCTCTGTGTCCTCCTGCACGTAGCCATGAAGCCATAGCCATTACAAAAACTGCTTGACAAGACTGATCATATCCTCATGCACCTTCTTGCAGTTTGCCTCCACAAACCCACCAAGGCATGGACAGAAGGTGTATCCTGGTGTATGACCTGGCTGGAGTCCTAGGTCCTCCTTTCCATATGGAAAGAACAAGTATAGGATTGCTACTTTGGAAAGGCCACTTGCAACAGCCACCACTGCATGGAGATTGCTGCTGAGTGGCAAAAGAAGTTATGGGTAAATTCATGCCATAGCCAGTGTCACAGAAAAAGGGAAGGACTGAAGAAAGTCTACTACCACGCTAGGGATGGAAACAGTCTCGGGAATGTGGGGAGGCAATTCTGCCTCAGGTGTGAGGTGCTCCACAGAGCACATAGGCCTGACTCTGCCCGTAGCCCTGGGATGGGTCAGTGGCCCATCTGTAGGGTTGTAGCCATTCTTCTGACACAGCCACACAAATACCCCAGCAGACACCTTGTGCTAGGTCTGTGTGACAGGGTTTTGGTAGTGGGGAGGGGTCACGGGGGGTGGCTCCTGTGAGAAGCTGCAAGAAGCTCCCCCAGCTTCAAAATCAGACTCACCTCTGGCGAAGGCTGAGCCCATCAGCGATGGTGATAACACCTCTGCGATTAATGTATTTAGGAAGGGGAAAATGAGACTGCTAAAAGGCCTGTGGGGGATGGGAGAGGGGGAGGTGAAAGCAATACCTGAGCAGAGATACCAAGGAAGGAGGGGAGGAGGTGCTGAAGCAGAGGTTCCCCTGCAGCCCACGGTGAGGCAGCATTCTGTGCCCCTGCAGCACATGGAGGACCATGGTGGAGCAGATGTGGACCTGCAGCTGTGGAGGATCCCACACCACAGGAGGTGGCTGCACCCGAAGGAGGCCGTGACTCTGTGGGAAGCCCACGCTGGAGCAGTCTGTTCCTGAAACACTGTCTCCTGTGGGAGAGACCCCATGCTGGAGCACGGCAAGAGTGTGAGGAGTCCTCCCGCTGAGGAGGAAGAAACAGCAACATATGATGAACTGACTGTAACCCCCCCATCCCCCCTCCCCATGAGCCGCTGGGGAGGAGGAGGTAGAGAAATCTGGAGCAAAGAAATTTGGGCCCAGAAGGAAGGGGGTGGGGGAAGGTATTTTTGAGATCTCATTTTGTTTCTCATTGTCTCATTGACCTCATTTGATTGATGACAAATTAAATTGATTATTTTTTTCCCCATGTCAAGTCTGTTTTACCTGTGGCCATAATTGGTGAGTGAAGCCTCCCTGTCTTTGTCTTGACCCATGAGCTTTTAATTATATTTTCTCCTCACCATCCCACAGTGGAGGGAGAAGTGAGCAATCAGATATTTGGTTCTTTGTTGCTGGCTGGGCCTAAGCCATGACAGACTTCCAGCAGCTGGAGCCAAGCCTCCACCTAGTCTTGGTTGCTCGCTTGTCAGAAACAAGATGGCTTCTGACTGTCTTGCAAAGGTCATATAGACTGCTAGACGGAGTTTCATTTGAAGGAGGTCTCCTGAAAGTCAAATACTTAAGCAACAGGCTGCATCTGGACTGTTAATGTGCTCAGGAGGTCCCTGAGAAGTAGCAATCCAAGCAATCCTGAGGACACTTGGCAGCAAGAACTTGAAAGTGAGGTCTTAGCTCTGCACCACCTTGTGAAAGACCATGACTGCATAGCCACAGTGCACCAGAGAGTGGTTATACAGGATGGTCTTACCCCTGTGAGCCTGAGGTCTCTGTCCAGGTAGCCCCATCTGTGGAGCACTGGTCTCAGAGCCAGGTAGGTAAGCTGTCAGTGGTGGGCCAGGTTGCTAAAGGACAACATGAAAAATAAGAAAAGGACCCAGGGGAAGACCATCAGGCTATTTTCTGAATTTTCCGTGTCTTTTATTTTCTTTTGATAGGGTAAACTATCCTGTCTCTGTTTGTTTTATAGATGATGTTAACAGATCCGCTTACCAAGAAGATGGATGGATAGCTCATAATCTAGATTTGAGACCTGATACAGTAAGTCAGAAAGGGCTAGTGGCTCTAATTTTTTATTTATTGCACTTCTGCAGGCCCCAAGTAAGTGCTAAAAGGGCAGACTATGTTTCTTACTTATTTTTAAGGTTTTGGCCACGTTGCATTTTTATGCTTTCTGTTTTTCTGCAGTAACCTATTCTAGCCATAAACTAGCAATGGTCTGGGCACATTTAATCTGAGGGGATTCCAGATGACTGTTATAATAGAGAGTGACCAGGCTTTCAGTGTGTGGTCTGTGTTTAATCTGAGCTAACCCTAAAAAAAGATACGAAAATACCTCTCTATCTGTGGATTCCCCAGTGAGGAAGTCTGGAACTTTTGTAAAAGTTTTAAATTTTTTTTTTAGTCATTAATGGCACAAAGCTATTAAATGTGGGCTGGTTTTCAGGTTTACACTTTGCCAGTAGCCTCTCTGCAGGAAACCATTACAACTTTTTTGCTTTTAAGAACAGAAGTTTTTGCATTTGACAATGGCAAAATATTTTTGCACTTTATAACATCTGCTTGTTAATTTGATTTAGGGGACATTGGGCAAACTCCTAGTTCACTTGTTTTCTTACATCTCATCTGTGCAAAAAGCAAGTGAGGTTCATGATAAGTGCCCTGAGCTTGGTGGAAGCAGCCTCTAGAGATTTTCAGAGCTCCTGGTACAGAGGACATCAGTCTGCCTGTGATCCTCTGTGTTTAATAACAACATGGATGATGTTATCAATCCCTTTTCTAAAAAATCCCATTTTGCTTACCTATATCAGCCTACCACAACATCATGATCAGTGGGAAGTTAGGAGCTGCAGGGCGTTGGACACCCAATGGGTCTGCACCTCTAGGGCTTGGGATCAGAGTGCAGGAAGAGCAGGCATATCAGGTATGGGGCAAGTGTGAGAATGACTCTTAGAGGCGGGTTGTTTGGTCAACCATACTTCTGGTCTGATGGCAACTGCGGTGCCCTAAGGGCTTGCATGGTGGTGGTGGCTTTCAGCAGTGACCTCACCAAACCGTGTGGGCACTGACTCAACCTCCCAGGGCCTCTGCTGTGAGCTTAATGGAAGATAACAATGCTCCCCTGTCTTACAGAGGCATTGCATTTGTGTTTGAAAGGTTTTCTAAAATGGCAGATAAGTAATGATCTAAGTAAAGGAAACTAAGTACCTAACATAAGTAGATGAATCTTCTCATTAGCTTTGCCTCATCTCTAGTTGGACTAACTCCAATGACCAATTGCAAATCTTGTTCTTAAAAAAATCAGTACTCCACTAGATCATTGCCTTTTTCAACTCCAAACATGAACATTTTACTGTACAATGACAACTACCTCAAATACAGGCAATGTTTTACCCTGCATGCCCATCAGTTTTAGGGGCTAATATTTGATGATATTGGGAAGAGTTCAAAATGTGTTACATTAGGTATTTTGGTCTACAGGTTCAGAAAAAACACTGATAAACTTGAAAGAAATATTATGTCAAATGCAGCACAGAGTGTACACTGATAAGGCATAAACTCACCATCTACTCTCCCTGGAAATACGACATGACAATTTAGTAGTCTAGCATAAGGTCTCTTCACATAACCAGTCAGCCCACACCATATGGGAGTCACCTTCCTGTATCTTAATTACATCTTATAGTCTGGCACCAGAGCCACCCTCACTGTGCATCGGTAAGCAGCCCATTTTCTAGTGCTGTCAGACTTTATCTATAGAAAGGAGAGGAAGCGGTGGAAAGTAAATTGTTATGTTCTGGCAGAAAGGCCAGAAACAGTGATGGGGGCTTGTGGTATTGTTGCTGTCAGGTTTCCAGTGTTCAGGGTGGACATACCTGGATACACTCCCATTACAGCATGAGATGGGGAAGGGTGGGAGATCAGGTCATTAGTGTGAGTGCCAGAAATGCACTGGGACTTGTAAGCTTGAGCTGGGTTGTCATCTGCCCCTGTGTGGCCACCACAGACGGTTAAGGCAGAGAGATCTGAGGATCACTGTAGGACTGCCATGACTAAAGGTTTAAACTTAGCAGCACTTATCTCTGCCAGCATTGGTCGCAGCCCACTTAAAGGCTGAATGAAGTGTCCTTCCTATAAGCTACGTGACACGTTAGGACAATGGCGTGTTTGCATTTTTATCCATTTCTTTATGCGACGATGACAAGTTTATTGAGTCAAACTGTGAAGCTTTTGTTCAGAGTGGTCGAGTCTCTACTTGGCTTGAGGGGAGCTTTGCCAGATCCAATCCTGAATGAGAAAGGAGGCAGGGCTTGAAGCCTGTTTTGGTGGAGTGTTTTAACTGACACTTTAAGTTAAAAGCACATTTGCAAGGGGACTCTGATTGAAGGGAAGTTTTTGTAGTAAAATTAGCAGTTTGGGATTCAAAAGAAGTTGCAGAATTGTTGCCTTGCATGCTGAATCTTATCCCATGCAGGAATCCTTCAGACAGACTTTGATTAATAGAGTGGATGAGATTAATTGTGATTTGGATAATTTATATCACTGAAATATTTTTGTGGGTGTTTTGCACTTCCTGCAGATGTCTCAGCTGGACTTTTAGCCACAATGTCTAACAATTTTGAATATATGATTACAAATGCTTTAACTTACAACAAGTATGTAATACTTTTTCATGCTATTCACCCATTAGTAGACATCCAAAATAATAAAAGCTGATCAGGGCATAAGGCCTCCTTTCATAAGATCTCCTGTGATCTTATGAAAACAAAGGCATAATGAAGGTATGATTATTTTCTCCTCACATCACTTGCACATGTCACAGAGATGGAAAGGAGGAAAATTTTACCAAATAAGGAGAAAAAGAAAGCTTTTAAGTAGGTCCCATGTGGGTTTCTTTTCCAAATGGAGCTTATTTGTCGCTGCATTAGCATGGAAAAAGAGAGCAAAGGTGGGATATAGGGGTAGCCCTGCCTCTGGCACATCTTAAATTAGAACTGCCAAGTTACAGCTTGGTGGCTATGTGTACAGAGGCAGGGGTGGAAGAGGTGGCACCTGCAAAGACTTGGCCTGAGGGGGTGAGAAGAAAGGCTGAGCCAACTGCTGATACTGTGCAGTGCCCACCGATAACCCACTTGGTAGCATCATGTCAGTTCTCTGGGTCCCACTTTCGTGCTGGGAAGGTCCTGTTCATAGACACTGCCACTGCCCATGTCCTCGCATGCATGTTGCATTCACATCTGATTGCCCACCAGATTTGTGAAAGAGGGGTGGTTTTCTTTCTGTTACAGAGGTGTAGTGTCTCATCATGTTGTACCATGGTTCTCATTAGCACTTACAATTCCAGCTGCAATACGAGTAAATCTTTCTGCTGCTGTCGATGACAGTGCTAGCACTGAATCTGGGGTCAAAAAGGTAAAATGAGATGTGGGCTACGTGAATCATGTTTCAGACATCAGAAAAGACCTAGATGTAAGAAACCTCCTGCATCCCTGTGGGAGAGCCCTTGTCCCTTGCTGTCTTCCCCATGTCTTGGAGGGGAGGAGGACCTTGTAGACCGCATGAAAGAGCTGAGTGAAAATGAGCAAACGTCATTAAAATTATCCAGTGGACCTCAGTAAAAATGTATAGAGCAGTCCTGGCTGAGAGAGAGACATTTTTCACACTGTAATGGCCACATGGCTCCCTAAGTGGAAGAAGGAAGGTCATTTACTTCACAGGAAAAAAAGAAGTCTATGAGATCATTTATAACATTACTCACAGCCATTATCTATCCCAAATCGTTCTTAAGCCTTGTCTGTGATATTGGCAGCCTTGCAGTGCTCTGAGTCTCTCTTAACATAAAACCCTCTCTTACTCCTTAATGGCATACCAGCTGAAATATTTAAAACATTTGCAGACAAATGTATCTAATTGTATCCTAGATGCAGGAAGGCCCCGGGGAACCCTAACTGCTGCCACAGTCACATTTACCTGCCCTGGGGGAGGCTGTTGTTTCACTAAAAACCCTGTCAAATACAGGTTGGTTAATAAGAAAATGCTTTTCCACAAATAGAGCATATTTAGGCTCACATCTTCCACTAACACACTCCTCTGAGTGATGAAAGCTTCCTGACCTCTCCCACACCCCTCTGGCTCACTGCACCCCGCTGAAAAGGCTTCATCTGCTGAAGGGTGAGCAGCACCCTGCTGAGGTCCCCCTTCACCTGAAGAAAGGATTGGGCTCTGAACTGGGTTGTACTGCAGGAGACTTCCGCATTCAAAACTAGCCCCGAGTGTGTGACTAAATACAGGGTGAAGAAAGACACTCAGGAAGGTCAGGCAATGAAAGGAGACTGGATTCTTGTCACCCTTGAGCCATGCAGTTTCTTGGCTGATTTGTACTCAAGTCCCGTATCCCATTCCCATGTGAGACCAACCTCAACCCTGATGTGTGTGGCAATGGCTTTTCATGCATGATGCTAGCAGTAATCTCTGAGCTCCAGTCTGCTGCAATGGCTGATCTAGTGAATATCTAGAATAGTTTCTTGTCTGCACATGGTTTTTAGTGGTTGGACTAGAAATTACAGAATGACACCCAGTCCACTACATGAGGGGCTTGTAAGGATCATTAGTGATCTCCTGAATATTTTTTTCTCACAGCCTTTATTTGTCCATGAGTCCTGCCTTGCACTTTCCAAAAACATTTGTTTAGACTCTGAGTCCATGCATCATAGCAGGACTGATGCATTTCAAGGCCCTGGGGGAGTATCTGGGGCCTCCCACATAATTGCCGTCATGTTTTCTTCAAGGATCTGGCGCAGGTGCTTCCTCTGACTTGGGCTAGTGAGTGGGTCCTATTTACCATTGTCAGAAACGTGAGAAATGGTGATGTGCCTGTGTGAGGCAGGGCATCCAAAAAGTAAAATGCTCTTTGGTGTCTCCCAGTGATGAAGAAATTACAGATATTGCTCAGGATCTCTGCAAACAGCCTGTGAGCCCTGCTTGTTCCCCAGCACATTCAAAATGACCACCTCATTAGTAAGACATTATCAGAATAGCAGACAACTGTGGGAACATTTGGCAAGAAAACATGGGAGATAACAAAGCAATTGGAAAATCCTGCCCAGAAAGTCCTGAAGGGAAAATGTTATGTGTGGTGCTCCAGATTATTTCATATGAGACATTAACATTTTTGCTGGTAATGACTATTGCTTTTCCTGTGTTACTGACAGTGCCCTAAACTGATACAAGAACAAAAATAAATTGTCTTGCCCAGCTCTTAGAACTGTGAAGAAACATGCCGTACTCCCCAGACAAAAAGTGGTTGTATGATCTACTCTAAGAAACATGACTCCAACTATTTAGTGGCAGCCATCTCAGATTGCTGCCATGCAGCCTCAATAAAAGAAATAAATAAATTGAGAGATGGGCGGAGAGCAGCTGAGAACACCGTGAATGAGCATGGATTAGTCCTAAACCTGGACTAAGACTCACAGCCAAAGAATAAAGGAGGTGGTGAGGCAGGGAACACGTTGTTCTCATTATCTGCCAGTGGTTGTACATCTGCACTAAAAGTCAACAAAAGCACATTTTTTGTACAATTGTACATTGTGTAATAAGATAAGAATAAAACTAATTCACATTTATCTAGAATTTCTCAGAATGGTTGTAGTCCCTGTAGACATAGCTGACTTTATAAAATGTGAAAATCTGAGTCATACCAGCAGATTGTACATGGCAGGGAAACTAATCTGATGTAATAGAAATGTTTACAAGCCCAGTAACCCTTCTCCCTCCACCCTCCTCCGCTTTAAAAAGCCACGTAAGGCCATGGATCAAAGTGATGCAGCCACAGCATGCTGAACACTGAAGCAATAACAGCCCTGACTTCCTCCAACATCAATAGTACAAGTTACGAGAGGATTTTTGCATTCACTGAAGAAGGAGGTAATATAATCATATGCATCAAAGACTGGAAGTGGAGCCACCAACTCTTATCACTAAAATATTTCTAAACGTGATTAATCATGGTTCAGTGGAAATATCAGAAACTGACTACCCAGTGGGATCAAAAAAGCAGCAAACAGTTCAGAAATGTGTACTCAGTTAATGCTTACCAGATGCAATCAATTTAACGTAATAGTCAGTTCCAGTCCTTAATTCATATCTTTATGAAATGAGTACAGATACACTCCTTTTATGTCTAACAGATTTCCTGCCTCTATTTTTTTCTTTCTTTTCCAAGCAACACACCACCTTTGGTTTCTTGAACTCTTCATCACTCCCTAAGAAAGCTGGAGGTTCCTTTTAGATAACAAATTTGCTATTGCTTCCTGAGCAGATCTCAGGTTTGGTAAGGGTACGTGTGAGGACACGACACATTTAGGGTTTTGTAAGACATGTGACTTCACGGCACGCGACACTGAAAATAAATCAGAAGTGCAAAGTCAAAAGAGCCCATCCTGAACAGATTAAATGTTGCCTGTAAATGAGAATTTGTCACCCTAGGAGATGTTCTTCACAGGGCCCCAAGGGGTTTTTTTCTGGTCCTGGTGGAAGATCTGGAGATAACAAAAAAACGGTGAAGAAGCATTAGGTATAGATCATCTAGAAAAAAATTGATCTGGATTACTTGTTAAAGGAAGGTCAGTTAAGCAGCATATGTTTTGACAGCCAAATGAAAGACCATGAAGCTAGGGATAAATAAAGGCATCTTACCTAGAGGAATGGGTGCTTTATTCTAGGAAGTGGTGGTTTAGTAGAGGATTTAGGTGAATAGTCTGGTAACGAAGCCTATGGGAGCTCTTGGGATAATTCATAGCATAAAGGCCTATTTGAATCTCAAAGAATAACAGGGATATATTTAGCTGCCCTACTAACGTGCTGGAGAAAGCTCAGACTAAAGCAACAAGAGTGATCAGAGGTCTAGTAAATGTGGACTCAGGGGAAAAATTGAAAGATGAGTCTGTATCTAGTCTGGAAAAGAGAAGACAAGAAAATAGCTTTCAAATATGTAAAAGATAGCTGCAACAGAGACTGTAGTAAAGTGTTGTCCATATTTGCTGGCGATAGCACAAGTAAAAAGCTTAACCTGCAGCAAGGAAGATTTATGTTAGCCATCAGAAACATTTTCTACTGATAAGGACCACTGAGCACTGGAACATATTGCAGATTACCATAGGATTAAGAACTGGTTATGTGAGTGATTCCCAATCTTTATTTTGCACCAAACCTCAACCTGAGAAAACTGGCAGGGTTCTGCCTCCCATTGTTAAATGGCAAAATTGTTTTGTCTTAAAACAAAGAGCTTTAAAGGCTTTTGAATACTGGAAATAATGATGATGATGACACACACGAAAGACACCACATAGGGAATACAACTCTATTAAAACAGAATGAAAAGTCAGCTTGGGAGTTAGCTACCTTTCTTAACAGTCTTTAAGAGTGGGAAAGTGCTCGAAAACTGGCTGGGATGTGGCTGGGGTGCGCAGGAGCTGATATGGTGGTAGATACTGGGAGGCTATGCAAGAGGAGTCACTGCAGACAGCTGCAATGAATCAGTCTTAAAACAAGTAAAAAATAACTGGCTTTTGAGATGAGTGGAGATGAAGGGGAACTAAGGACTTTTGTGAGTGCTCATGGGGTTACTGGCATGGTGACACTGAGCTGAAAGCAGAGAGGACTGACATGACAAGCATGAGATGACAGTAAAAGAGAGGACACAGCCGGGGACATTTGCTGCTGGGTTGCAGCGGCTTTTACTTCTCCCCTCCTACACAGTTGCAGTGAGCCCATGGTGCTACAACTCACTGGAAGATCCCCAACAGAATCAGCCATGCACCTCCGAGGGAGAATCAGACCAAGTCTCAAGGTGAGAGTACTCAAACAGGCCTTTTTATGACTACAAATACCACTGACCAGCCTTTGGCAGATATATTGCCCTTGCTAGGCAAAAAGTGATGCAGAGCTGCTGATGAAGGAAAGGGGATCATCTTTCTATTTTCTGTGCTTCTGGTGCTGTTAAACTGTACTTGCCTGAAGCCTAAAGAAGTGTGCACTGATGTAAATAGCCATGTGAAAAGGGGCATGTGGCTAGCCATTGAAGGCTGTGCAGATGGTGCCCGCCATTATCCCTTTCCTGAGAGCCTGAGCACATGTCCTTGAGTTGTGTCACTCCTACCGCCCCAACCAAAATCCCTTTTTGCTCATGTTTGGGAACTAGAGTCACGATCTCAAATGTTGTCACATTAGCTGGGTAGAGAAATACCAGGCCTCCCACTATGTATGTGTGGGTAGCACCTTTTCTTTCATTAGCTCATAGTACTTTCTAATAGGAGTTAACCTTCATGACATCCTTGAGGGACTAGCCTACTGTGATTAATCTTAATATTTCTGTCTTACAAATGGGAAAATCAGTACCAAAACTTGAAGAATGTCATTCTCTAAATCATTGCTTGAGCCTGGAAAAGAGTTTGCTATTTCTTTTTTTCTTTCCCAGTGAATTGCTCTAGCAATTAAAATGCACTGCTAGATATAGGGAAGAAGCCAATGTCGAAATGCAACTCCTTAACAGTATCTAAACATTAAACAAGGCCTTACTGCTTTCATAAGTCCTGCCTGGACAGATACCTACATCCTCTTGGCTCCTGGCCCAACGAGGACTTGAAATGTGTCTGGCTGAAGTCACAAGGCTCCAGTGTTGCCCCAGCACTGTATATACAGTAATTCCTCTTGGAGGGAGTTCTGCTCCATGCTCAGCACCTTGAGATTAAGAAATGCTCAGAACTGTAAAAACACAAATCACAAAACAAGCTCAGTGAAGTTTGAAGAGCAGTTTTTGAACAACCTAATGTGGACGGTAAACCACAACAACAGTGACAGGAAAAGCAGCACCACAAACGAAAACCCAGTACTCCATTTGAAACTAAATTCATTTAATAAACTAGAAGAAATTGCTCAGCAATGAAAAACTCCAGCACCACCACCCTGACCACATAAGATACGTGAGAATAAACATACTTGTGGGCACACCTCAAGCAAGCTTAAAACAGTAGCGTCTTCCAAAACAGTCTCCATACTACCAAGGTGATCTTACTGTCTGCTAGAAATAACACCCATCAGTCAACTGTAATCAATCAATTTCACAGGAGTCCTTGCTATATATAAAAACTGAGGTTGGTAAAATGTACAGAACATTTGTGTTGGACCACTATTTTTTGACCTTGATGAACTAACAAACTGAAAATATTTCTCACGGAAACTGGTATTAGGTTACAGATCAGGTACTGGGAACTTCAGCAAAGGACAAATCATAACTCAGCGAAGCCTACAGAAAATATTCGCAGCAATGTTTTTGATTTGGTATCAAAACCCCACTTGGGGTCTGCTTTTGCAGAGGGGTCAAGGAAATTATTTTTATTCTTTTGGGTGCCCTGGCAAAACAACTTTGAAAGGTGGGTGATCCATGTTGGAGAGGTGGGTCATAAAGGGGATGAAGGTCTGCTAGCAGCAGTGGGTGACAGGTGACCAGGAGCCCCTTTCTGATGCTTAGGCATAGGACCAGTTGGTTGAGCAGGGGAAACATCTGTCTTCTCTGATCATGAGCAAGGCTGTATGTATAGACACACAAGTGTCATAACAGCAAATGGTAAATTACATATCTTACTCACTATGTGAGACCTAATTTTATCATTATTTGTGTCAGTAGCTGATGGGTGGAAGTGGAAAGTTAATAAAAAGTACACAAATCAGATCTTTTTTCATCAATTATTATTAATAAACAAACCCAAACTACTTCAAATGTGCCCAGTGTTTCGTGGGGAAGGTTGAATAGACGAGGCATCAAAACAAGTTCTGTACTTATATCTAATGGATGCAATAAATAAGGGAAGTGGACACTGCAGTTAATGAACAGCCAGGCTCTTCGTGTCGGTTCTGAATGGACAGGTCACCATGGAATAGATATTCAAAGACTTAAAAGTTCTAAAAGATACAGATGAGCATTCTGTGGTGTTTCCCAAAGCATATCACTGGAAATCAGTGACAGTTGTGTGAAGTGGGAACACTGCCTGCTGGAGTTGCGGTTTGGAAAATCTCACTCATGTCACTCATGAGTGTGACTTGACCATGCCCACCTGTTTCTAACCACAGGGTGGAAGAGGAAATGAGCTTTGCTGCTTCTTCCACTCCCAACTGATTTCTTAAATGTGAATGAATGGGTCCAAACGAAGAAAATGCTCTTTTCACACCCATTAGCTAAACTGAAAACAAAAGTCTCTATGTGAAACACTTTTCTACATAACAGAAACCAAAAGTCTTTGCATTTAAAAAAGGTAAATACCCAACAGAAAAAATACTGATAATGTAACACATGATGTTTCAAACCAATCTTAAGAGTTAAGATGATTTCCTCTTTTGTCTTGTGACTTTTCAGCTTGACTTGACCATCACCAGTATCAAATTGGCAAATCAAGGGCAGCAATTGCTGAAGAGTAGGGTTTGTCTGAAGTGTCTTACTTCTCTGTGTGACCTCTTCTGCTGGGCCAAGTGGCTGATCTCCACCCAAGAGCAGGGACTGATGGCACTAGGCCTTCTCTCTGTGTACTAGATGTAGCAGAAAGTGCAGATGAAAAGGATAAAAAGGATCAGAAATGGAGAAAAAGAAGGGTTCTGGGGTGCTGGGCGGCTGGGGGCATTGTCCAAGCCCACACAAGAAATTTGTGGCAGGCAGGTGAACCAGCCACTGGTGCCTGCGGAGGGTGTGTGCTGATTTCTGTGCCTCTTCCCCAAGTGGCTGCCAAGGGAATGACGTCAATTAACAACTGTTACCCAAGTGTCCCTTCACAGTGATGTTATCATTCATCAGCTCCTGGTAGAGCATACCCACAAGTGACTCGGCAGGGAAAAAAAATTATCTTTTGTGCTAAATTGCATTCTGCTGTATTGTGTCTTCCCTGCATAGACCCCCACAGCATGAAGGCTCTGAACTGGACAGATCCTATAGCTGAACTTTGCAAAATAGCGAGCATGAAACATTATTTAAATTCTAGCAGGTCTGGGAAGGGGAAACAGGGAACAAAAGAAACTCTATATCCTTTTCCCCAGAGGGGTAGGGCAGTGCCTACAAATGGAAAATAATGAGTTTTCTTTTGCAACATGCATAAATCCGGACTCCCTTCCCTTACTCCCCACACCCTCCTGGGACTTTCTGCTGAATTTTAGCTCCCTTGACACAACCCTCAGCGTGTCGTGTGGCTTTCAGCCATGGTGTTTCTAGCTCTCTTTGGGATACAAACTTTGGGCTTCATTCAAGAAAGCACTTAGGCTTGTGTAATTCCTTAAATTTCAATGTGACTATTCATGAGCATAGAGTTAGCACATATTTAATTGCCTTCCTGAATATGGGCCAAGATAGAGAGTGTCCTAGGAGTGCATGGGAAGGAGACTTAGTTTTCATTGCTTTAATGGAGATAGCTGCCCCACTTACAAGCATTTGCAAGTGGTTTGGGAAGGTTTGGGACTTGCTAGCATATCTCTAGAGGCAGCCAACCCTACTGCAATTGAGACGAGGCTCCCCTGTGTCTGCATGACCCCAGGGGAGAGGACTCACATGAGAACTGATACTTTTTCTCATTTGTTTTATGTCTGCCCAACAAGTACTCAGCTCCAATATTCTCACCATCCATTTGTGAGTTTATCAATTTTTATTAATGATCTTTGGGAAAGAGGTCTGGATTTAGAGTATTCAATTGTACAGGTAAAAATAGAAGAGACAACTTTTTAAGTGTCTCATTTTTAAGACTCCGCTTTCCATTTTAAAAAACACTGGAAGATGATGTTGAAAAAAACATGCTTTTTATGTTAGCTCTGATGTGGTAACAAACTGGAGGTGCAACACCAGTAATGATGGTACATTTCATTAATTTAACTCAAATTGACACCCAGATTCTACAGACCTCCAGTGCCTTCAACTGAAATTGTTATTAAATGTGAACACCACCAAACTCTTCAATATTTGAAACCAATTCTTGACCAAAGAGTGTAGATACCCTCTTTGCTTTTCAAAATCAGCTCTAAAAAGGAGCTGTCAGTGAGCAGTTTCCACTGGGCAGTTGAAAAAGGTCAACATCTGAAACTATGCTGGAATTTCAAAAATGAAGCATTTTGCCCAAGACCTACATTAATTAATCCATGTGTGGGTAATTATGGTGAAGGCTTCCACATCTGTGATGAGATTCATCTCATCTTATAATAGATGTCTCTTAGTCATCTATTAGATGGCTAGTTGAGTCTGAGAAATCATTGCTTAATTTTCAGACCATAGTTTGCCACACTGTCAGCTAGCAAGAAAGACCTACTTTCCTCACCACAACATTTAGTGGTGGCTTGGCCTACAACAGTCATGACCCATATATTCACCAAGTCCGCTGAGCCATGCTGCAGATTAGCACACTGACCGCTACTGCAGGCTTAGAGGGTTTTGGGTTGAGTCATGTGTGGGTGGGGGTAAGGCTTTCTCCTTCACAACCAGTGTTATTTTCACTGACTGCCTGAGTGAGATGGGGGAGGAAGGAGGTTGATCACACAGCGCCTGTGTGTCCTGCTTGCAGCAGCATCAGATGTGACTGCTCAGCACGCTGGGGTTGAGGGTGGGTGTCCAGCCTCTGCCGCGGGTGAGAGGCTGCTGAAGCCTGGAGAAGGCACGTGGAGGATGGTGCCATGGTAGCTTGAGGCCCCTGGGGTGCAGAATAACTTACTTCTTATAGAGAGAGGCACAGCTGAGCCCTGGGATAGGGCTACTCCTTTCTGACAGCACTGCAGAGTGCTGGGAACACTGGGGAATGGCTGGGATGTGATGGGGGCTTGGTGCAGTGCCTGCATGCTGTCCAGACCCACCTGTCCTCCTGCCCCCTCTGCACCTGAGCTGCTCTGCATTGCATAAAGGCTCCTTCACCTAAAGAATCCTGGGCCATTCCCAATTTTGCAAGGGGCAGATCTGCTTTGGGTCATGGGGTGAAAGCAGATTAAGGCATGGTCCTTTCCTGCCACGAAGGAAATGGGGTCAGTATGAAAAGGAGCATGTTGCTGATGATGCTATGTAGCAGGGTACATTGCTGATACTGCAATACACTTCTCTGCCTGAGGTGACATGTGAATATCTCCCTGACAGAGGCAAGAGAAGTGCTTTTGAAAGACGTATGAGAGATCCCCAAAGATAATTTCTACTTCAGCTGTTCCTGAGAATGGCTCAGGAAAGGCAAACCACAAAGGGATACTCACATTAACACAAAAGTACATTTTAATATGTCATATATGAGGATGATGATCATGAATGGAAACAGGTAACAGAAAGTTTTCCCAGGAAAAATGCAGTTCTAAAGCAAGACTGGCCCATACAAAGAGAACGGACTGTTTTAAAACTAGCAAACTTTGAGCATCCACTCTGTGTTTTAAAAATCTTATTTCTAAATACAAGGCCATGCTTACAGTGGCATCTAGTGGCTGTTGTGTTTATGGAGCTCTACTCCCCAACAAGGTTGCAAGAATAGGGCCAGGAGAGGTTTGCAACACCATTTGTTCGCCTTTTTGTCCAAGATTGACTTTCAGTATCATTTTACTTGTGCATACTTTCTTTTATTAGAGATCAACATTGAAGTTGGGAGAGTCTCAGGCTTTAGGATGAATGTCGGGTTAGAGCACCTTATAACTAGGTGAAGTTCTGGACTCAGGTCTTCATTTTATTTCAGAATTACAGAAAATGAATTTGAAATGGCAAAAATTTGGGGTGGTTCAGATTGACAAAAGCTGGACATAGCTCATACCCACATTCCCATTTCATGTGAATTTTTAACTTTTCAGCAAATGAGAAATGCACATGCGCAGGTTTACCAAAGGGCAAACACTTCTTGTGCTGGCTAGTGCTGACCTGGTGGGACAGCATCAGGGCATTTGCTGAGAGATGGATCATGCCAGAAAGTACCCTAAACGGGACGCTGACAGCCAGGTTGCTGATAAAATGACCCAGTAAGCGCTCTTCCTTTCAAGAGACCGAACTGACAGGAGAGAATTTTCCCACAAGAGCGCAAAAAAAAAAAAAAAAGAAAGAGTGGTCAACACTGATAGCTGCAAGGCTGCTGCCTGCCTCCTGTTCCTTTCCTTCATCTGCAGCCACCTGACATAGAGGGGAAGCACTCCTGCCACTCCTCTTAGCTGTCTGCTGGCCTTGCCTCCAGCGCAGGCTTCCCTGTCCTCTTGTCCTGGCTTCATCAGCAACCCCAGCTCCCCCTGTTCCGATCACCCCAGCTCTCCTCAGACCTCCAGTCTATCGATGCCCATACACTGCCAGCTCCCCATGAAACCCTCCAGCCCAGTTCCTCACTACTCACAGCTTCTACCATCTCTTTGCTCCCTGCTGCCCCGGCTGTGTCTCTTTCCTTCCCATGCTGTGGACGTTACCAATGGAAATCTTAGCATGATGCTGAGTTTTTCTAGTGCAGAATCCCCTCTCTTTTACTCTGTCATTGTGCTAGCTGGTCTCTCTCCCTTTGTTGAGTCCTACATTAGAGTTTCAGCTCCTTTTCACCATTTTGACCTTTACCTATCTCTTCCTCCAATGCGTTCCCTGTCGCCCCTTTCTGCAGAGCCCAGCAGGTTTTGCTAAGAAAAGCAGTGAGCTCTGCTGTGACATATCTCTTCCGTTTGACCCACTCTTTCCTTTATTCACAAGCACAGCTTTGACTAATGTTATTCTGGGGACTACGGCCTCTCCTTCTGTGAAGTTTAGATACAACAGTCATGCTTCTGCTACAAAACAAGCCAAGGGAAAGGGCCCAAGCAGTGGCACGTTTTTATCCATACAGTTAAGTAGCAACATCCTGGCACACTAGCACACTCTGATCAGTGCTGGGAGGTAGCTCAGGAATACTATTAACAGGCTGCAGAAGATGGATGGGGTTACACCTATATGATGTGAGTGCATGGGTGCTAGAACTAAAAAACAGTTTATTTACTAAGGTAGTTGTAGTCAGCATGATCGAAACTGTTATAAAGAATGACTCATCTGCGAGAAGTCCTCACGGAATAGCACTCTGGTCCTTCCCTCTCAGCAAGCAAGGCATGAGCCCCAGCAGCTGTACCGGCATCATTGTGCACCTCCCAGGAGACCTGTCCTTCCTTGCCCGTGCCTATCAGAAAAGTGTAACACATTTGGGGAAACACTGAGATAAACTCGTGGCAGAAAGACCCACCAAGGAGCTTCAGATCCTTCATGCTTTCTTCAAGATCCCCAAGCACCAGGTAACTGCAAGGTGAAAGAAGCAACAGGAAAAGGAGGATCACCTCAGACCTGCTCTGCTTCTGACATGGCTCCCTAAGCATTCCCCACTGGCTGCTCTCAGGGACGGGGTGGATGTGTTCTCAGTGGCTGTTCCTCTCTGCTTGCCCTGTATGCACTAACAAAAGTGAATTCAAGGGCTAGAGTTCTAAGGGTGGTGTTTTCTTCAGTGTGAGGACGGCTAGATTTACGTACTGAAATGCTGTGTTAAAACAATTCAGGCAACAATATGAGGGAAGACCTAGAGAGCTCACGCTCTACAAAAACCCAAGGGAGATTTTTCTTATGTGCATACCTTATATTGTAATGTATGAAATATTGTAGCTAATGAGTCCCATTTATCTGAGATGTTAATACATCCACATCCTGTACCACTTTATCTTTTGACATTTTAGAACTTTTTTTTTTTATGGAAGTGATAATTTTCTTGAGTATATTATAATGAATTCATTTAAACACCTAAAAGCTTAGCTATAGTCTGATTATGACATAGATATTGGTAATATGAAATCTGCTTTTGCAATGCAAATGCCTGTCTATTAACAGAACCTTGTAAATTTGATTTTGAGTTTAGAGCAGCAGCTGTTTATTCAGTTCGCAGGTTTCTTGTGGTTTGTGGTTTCTTGTGGTTTAAACATTTGCAGGGTGTAGACACTAACGAGAGCACTGAATTGTTTATGGGGATCTTTGAAGCAGCATTGCAGATTTGTTATGAATTTTTGCCAGGCCAGCAGAAATGTATTAGTCTCTCCTTATGCAAAGTCCCACGTGCAGAGTAACCTCACTAATCCAGTGCTCTGGGACTATGCCACCATGCAGGTCAGCGAGAGTTTATAGTGCTACCGTATAGCAGTTGATCAAGTCCTTTCTTCAGATCTATTATTTAGAGGATTTTATTTTCCCAAAAATGGGGCATTCAGACATAAAGAATAAAAGCTAAAAAAACCAGAAAACTAATTTTAAAGTGCTTACAGCAAAAGACCATGTAAGACCACTGGATGAGGCAGCAGGCTATCAGTCATCTCAGTGACTTGGGAACTAGCTCTGTAACACCACCTCTGCACTGGCAATGAATGAAGGGGCCCTCCTAGTTGGAAATCCATCTCTTACAACAACGTCCTACCATAATCTGTGAGGCAGTGCTCCTCTCACCTTTTCTGTGTACTTTTGCTGGTAATTCCATGCCAGTTCCACCACTGCCTGTTCTCCATTTCAGCATCCAGCAAAATGACTTTCCAGGAGCCTGATTAATTCATGCCAAGCTCCTTTGCTTGAGCTATGGGGAGAGGGGACTAGTTGTCCCAGACTCAAAAGGCAAGTGGCCAGACTTGTCCTAACAACTCCTAACTTGACAAACATTGATTTCAGAGTCGTCCAATAGATTGCTGTTTCCTCTATAGAGAAGGAGAGGTAGCTTATTTGAAGTTGGTTGGGCAAATCCCTAAAGAGATACAGTTGTTGAAACAATATGACACTGTGAAGAAACAGAAAAATTAATCTCACTAGCCTTTTCTACCTAAATCTTGATGACATGCCATCTTCCTTAGGTACATGGCAAAAGGGAGTCCTCTAGGGTGAGTGTTGTATAGGAAGATCTCAGTTTTCAACATGCTTTGCAGTTGGTTTCATTTTGTACTTCAACAGCTACGAAGGTTCATGAAACAAGATGATTTATGTTGCAACTTCCAGGTCAAGGGAAATGTCAGCTGCTCACTCAAATCCAGGACACTTTGCTAGCAGAAAGATCCCAGCACCTATGCATTGTTTCTCTAAACATATATCAAAGACAAGGTGGAAGGGTTTGGAAACCTTTGTAATGGCTCAGGATTGGCCGTTCTCATGCTACCTAAAATGGGGTATGAATGGGTGAATGAATGCTGGAGAGTGGACACCCTTCTTACCAAAGTCCCGTGCTGGCCTTCACTTTTTGTTCTCCTACGAATGTTTCATAGCTGCCAAAGCCCCATATAAACCTCTTGCTGCTCCTTTTCCCATTGTTATCCTTCATCACACATTGCTCCCACTCCCAGTTACCTACGCACTGCCAGTACTGCCAGCCAGCGTGTCCTATTTGTCTACTTTTTCTGTAATTTTCATGTCTTTTCCTCCCACTGTTCTCAGACTTGCTCAATAAACAAGCAAACCCATGCTACTCAGCTTGTGTATGCTGCAGCAGCGGGTGAAAAGCAGAGAAGGGCAGGAGGAGGAGAGCAGTCGAGGTGTCAGTGCTGTGCTGAGGAGAGAGGGAAGGGAGAAAAAGGAACAGCTGGAAGGAGTGGGATTGACTGTGGTATTTAAAAATATGAAGATATCTTTGTATCTAGCAAGGTAAGTGAGTTCTGGTTTACATAGGGTTTCTTCCTTGTCACTGACAATGCAAGATTCAGATCTGCTTTGGTCCTGTGACAGCAGCCCCAAGGACAGGAGGGTGCAGCGAGACCCTCAGCACCTGGTGGGATGGGTGACCTTCTTGTCAAGCACAGCAGACCCTGGCCAGCCGCAACCCTCCTGCTGCTGCCTCACCAGCCCTCCCGTCACACTGTGGCTCGGAGGCACTGTGGCCACTGGGCTTGGTAGCCTGGTGCCATTTCCTCAGTAAGGATTTATTGTTGTGTCAGGTCTAACGATACTCCTTCCATTCTCCCTGCCATTTTGCCAGAACACACTGCCATGGCCCAGGTAAATTACAGGCCTGCAACTGAAATTACTGGGTGTAACTCCCTGGCCTGACTTAAAAGGATGATAGACCCAGGGACTGCAGAGCTTCCTCCTGAGCCTGAGAAACCATGAATTGCCTTGTGAAGCCCGCTGCTCTGCACACTACTGCAAAGTTGTCTTTTTTTTTTCAGTCCCTTTTGTTTACCACCCCAATGTCAGTGCTTTTACTGGCTCAGGCAGCTACATAGCTAAAGGATCATATGACTGTGTATTTTCTCGTCTTTCCTTCTAATCCAGAAGCATCATAGACAGCAAGAAATTCTTGTTCAGAAATTACTATCAGAGAGGCAGTGTAAAGCATTTTCATCTTTACATTTCCCATTTCTTCTTTTTCAACTCTCATGGCAAAGAAAGAGAAATAAGCCATTTTGCCTTGTGTGCCGGTCTGCAGTGGTTCCTCTGCCATGCGCAGAGTTGGGCCAAGCACTTCCACCAGGATTGAGTTTTCTGCACAGAGCCTGACTTCAGGCAATGAAATGTGGGGTGAGAGTGCAGCTATTTGGGTGAGAAAGGCACTGCAACTCATGTATTGCTGTGGTTGTTCATATTGGATTAGAGCAAAGGTAACAACAACAAAATTCATTTCTGTTTGTTTCTGAATCAGATGCCATGGCAGTGTCTGAGATAGTTATCTGAAAACTTCCTCTCAGACTCCACTGCTGACATGGAATGTGCTTTAGATTTCATTTTTTTAACTCCTCGGAAAGTTTAATCCGATTTTGAACTGGCTTAATCTATGTCATCGTGCCTCTCTGCTGGGGTATCTGGTGAGTACTGTGGGCTAAGATAATTGTACTTCGCTCTCTGCAAGAATGCTTTGTTTTCCCTGCTGGACTACATCTCCTATCATTCCTTACTCTCCAATCTGACTGAATTTCTGATGTGCATCCTGGTAACCATACAAGCACAGAGGGGCTCCACCCATTGGAGCATGGCTCATAGGAGTGGGGAGAGCTCTGCTGGGCTCAGCTCATGGTGAGATCCGTCTGGAAGAGAAGGCAAACGGAGCACTTACCATCACGACAAAACTTTATCAAGAGCTATCATCTGGCACAGTGCCTTGTTCCCTGCTGGAAATAGCCTGTCTTCATCAGAGAGGAATGGAGGCTTCATCTTGGGTCACCAAATGGCATCAGTCTCCAAAACTACCTTCCTGCTTCTAGCACCAACCTGGTTATTAGGTCCAGCATATTCCATACCCAGTAACTAATGTAAGAGTTTGGCTGTGACAAATACTGATTGCAGAAGGCTTCACCTGACAAAGAACTGCTCAATTAGTCGACTAGTTGCTCTGAGGGAACAGAGAATGGCAAAAGACCAGATTTTGGGGTATTGGCTGCCACCTCTGAAGTGACAGAAATTGGAGATCATAAAATGCAGCACACAGGGGAGTTGTGCAGTGTTTCCAGACAGTGACTTGGACTCTGGACCAGAGAGGGGAAGTCAGAGCATGACTGTTTTTTTCTTTCAAAAAGACCTTTCCATCCCAACAAAGTCAAGGTTCCAACACTTACACTCCTTTTTATACAAATACTGTCTATTTGGAAAAAAACCCCTTAAACAAGATTTGGTCAAAACCCAACCACCACCAACAAAATAAACTAGCAAGGAAAAACTCCAGGAGCTCCCTCTTTTCTGTCGTCTCTTGAACTTGGGAGACTCATTTCCTATGGCAGTGGGGCAGCACTCTAATGCCTAACTAAGGTGGCGATGATACCACTCACAAATTAGTGTCATCCACTGTGTTACAAAGATTGGTTCATCAGATGTTCATACAGTGTTGTCACTCCAGAGCATTTACAAGAGGCAAAGAGTAACTTCATAGATCCTAATTAGCTTGTAGAAAAGAATACATGGTGCTTAAGGTACGTCAAAAAAAGCAGCATGCAATTCTTTTGAAAAAGCAATGCTGCTACTCCTTGTGATGCTTTAGCCTCCTGTGGTGCCAGATGTAGCTAGTGTTTTACTATTTCTTTCTTCAAATAGCAGTGCTCAGGGGGGATAAACTTTACTTAACCTAATTAATTTTAATCACAGCTTTCAAATCTCATACTGTGCAAAGAATTACAAATTGGAATACATTAATAGAAGCCATGGTTTATGCTGCAAGCTAATCGGGAAGTGTGCATTTACATTTTCTGCATGAGTTTGCAATTACCATTAAAATAAAATTCAGTTATGTCCTTTTAAATTACTAAAATGTGAAGAACAGATTGAGCTGGTCCCATTTGTTGTAGAAAATGACTTGAAAATGGCCTACATTTCAAAGAATTTAATGATTCTTACTGAAGAAGAGGTTTTAGGAAATGATTTCCAGTTGTCTAGAGGTAAGGTGCTTCCAGGCATTCTGGTTTAAACAGTCTTTCTTTCATAATAATGGATTGCTTAATGTTTCCTACCTGCTTCAGTACAGGTTCATGGAAGGAACTAAGAGAGTTCTCCCATAAAGCCTCAGCTAGGTTTTCCTTTAGGAGTAAACCAGAGAAACATCTCAGCCAACCACATTCAAAACCTAACTCCACGGTACCTCAGCACTGAGCATGAGTCCAGAAAATTTCCTTCCCAATGGGGGAAGTTCTTCTCATGTCATGAATAAGGAGCAAGGGGAAAAAATATCTTCAAATACTAAAATACAGCAGCTCTGGGGTTTCACTACAAACAGAAAACTCCTCTGTGCGTCTTTGAAATTGTAATTCAGGCTAAAAATTTCACATATACCCAATTATTTAAGAACCTTTGTCCCATTTCAAAAGAATAAAAGTATGCACTTGGAAGACTGGCCCCTTCAGCCACTGATGGTGACTGGGGCCTGTTCCCCAGTGCCTGGCTGTGGGATTGCTGGAACACTCGTTAGCAATGTCCAATTTTGTATCTGAAAGCTTAGGTGCTAAATTTCTGTAGTCTGTGTCTCCCCAAGTCCAAGGGCTTCAATTTCAGGCGTGCCAGTAACTACAGAAGGAGTAAAACTAAGGTGGCCTTGGTCTTGCTGATATATGCCAGAGAGCTGATGTTTTTTTTACAGGACTCTGATGCCAGATCAAAATGATCTGGTCAACTAGCACTCATCTTCAGAAGCAACTTGATCTTTTAGGAAACTCAGTCCCATTGACTTCAGTGGAAATCAAGGTTTCAAACTGCCAAACACCCTTCTGAGCATGTAGCTCAGATACCTAAGTCATCTGGCTCTTTTGAGTAACTGTTATCTCACTAGAAATGGCCTCACTTGCAAGAGAAGTTGTATTGTTCCCAAAAGTAGCATTATCCTCAGGAGTGTATTCTGTGTCGCAGTCTGACAGTGCCAAAAATTGGGTTTAATATGAAGTTTTACATCACAGTGACAGTATTCAAGAGAGTACAGCAGTCCTTGTATTTATTTTCAGGTACAAGCCTGCTGCAACTAAACATTTTTTAAAAAAATCAAGATCATATAAAGCGAGCAGTGCAAAATCAAGAGGAAAACCACAGTCTCGTCATAGTTTGTACAGACACAGAAACAGTTTACTCTTTTGTTTGGCTAAAAGGTCAAAACGCATGGCTTTTGGGAAAACGCAAGCAGATATATCTATTATAGATGATAACCTTTAGCTAAGTTGTAAACTTCATGCTTATTAAATAATTGATAGTACATCAGAACTTCAGGGAAGCCATGTTTAACAGGCTGAGTTTAAATAAAATGGCTCATGATTATGATTTTTTGTAAAACATAATATAAAGTACAAATATTGACACGGAGACCAACAGGATGAAACATTTCCTCTTTATTAAACTGATTATTATACCTAAAATAGTGCTGAACCTCACTAAAATCTCTGGAAGAGGAAAGTTAACCATGTTTTCACCTTGAAATATCACTTCAAACTTGTATTTGCAACAGAAAGCTTGCAGAGGGTTTCTTCTCTTTAAAAATGCAGCTTAAATGCTCTGTAGAGTGCTCATAACCACAGAATGATATAAGTAGCTTTAAAGGAAATGATGAGCTGATTCTTAACGGATGTAAATCACCAGAGCTCTGCTAGAATAAGTGGAAATCTACTCAATGGACAATTTTAATTTTAAATAAGTTACAGATTGCACATCCACCAAAATAGTTTCCATACACTTTCTTCAAATTGCAATGAGAAAAGGAAAATTAACTTTTCCAGTCCTCCAGTTTCTGTAGGTGACTCTGATACTACGTGCTCATTTGGCAGAAGGAAATGCAAAAATGCACCTTGTTTTCCTTTCTGCCATGCTCAGGTAAATCACGGATAAGTTTAGAAAGGTTGCAGTGCTGCAGAAAATATGTAGTAGGAGTAGCATGTAGTTAAATGCAGAAATGTCTCATCTCTGCATGATTTGCCTGCATCTTTTATGCCAGGTAGCAGGATTAGAGTACTGGAAATGCTACACATCTGCCTTGAAAAGAGCCCTACCCACTGCTGAAGCAGAAGTTAGACTCCAGTAAGCACTTTTTGAATCCTTTCAGGGTTAAAGATAAGAAGCCACTATGGGTATGAGGCTTATGCCGAGGCTTGCACCAAGGCTTATACATGGCAGTCACCACCTGGAGCAGGAGAGCCATGCACTTGTCCTGATCTTTGCAAATACCGCAAGCATCCTTTGGCCACTTGAGTAATTTTGAAGGCTACCCTACTAATTAATCTGTGGGATTTAGGTACCATGTTGGGTTGATTTTTTTTTCAAATGTGGAAAATCCTAAAGCAAAATCCACATCCGGAGTGCAACAAATAAAGGCTGATTTCAGACACTTCTAAGATTGCTTCTTGCTAACTGTTTTAAACCAACTTCTTTACTGTGTCCAAGCCTGTCCAGCTGTCATAAAGATCAGTCTGGGTTTTAAGTAGGCTCTTTGTAGTAGCTGCAAACCCCATACTCTACCCAAGTGCACATTTTCGTTGGTCTTAAATTATTAACAATGTCTAATTTCAGACACAAAACCATTTTGGACCCATTTGAGAGGCTTTGTGCATTGAACAGGCTCCATGTGACATTCCTTCACAACAATTCAGGACCAGAAGGAGGAAACTACTGCAATTCCCATTTCCAAGCTGTAAAGCAGCTTTTAGCACCACCAGCTGACTACTTAGTGCATTTTAAATAGCTCAGGAATGTTCCCAGGCCGCTGCATAGAAATGAAATGTGCACATAACAGAAGACTCACTCATTGACAATCAATTTTTTAAGTTACCAGGCCTGCCGAGTTCTCTCTGCAGAGCGGAGCTGCTTCTTCAGAAGTGGCGAAATTCCTTGAGGGGCAAGGCAAAAAGAAAGAGTCATATTTCTGCATAATCACAGCTTTCAGTAGTAAAAATTCACTGCTCTGTGGGAAATTGCAAAACAAAAAGTCTTAGTAAGTATGAAGTCCTCAGTGCTCTGACATGTTAATGCAAGGGGAAAATTGCCTTGCACAAAGGAGATGAAGGCTATTTGACACCATTTTTAGGTTGCCAGGTCTTTATTCAGAGTCTCATCACAGTTATGGAGCAGAGCATCACAGTTTGAAGGGCTCTGTGAGCAATATAGCTCAAAAAAACCTCTTCTGCTGCCCAGCCCTCCTTCAGCAGAAGTCTCTTTCACCTCCAGGAAGCCCAGGTTATAGCATGACGTGATTTAGCCCCTGCTGGCAGTGTCACTAATGTTTAATTAACTTTTTCAAATTTATTGTGATTTCTTGCAGATCCAGCATAAACGCTGTGACTTGGCTACTGCAAAGCTGACACAGAAATTTTGCAGAAAAACTACATGTATTTATTACCACTTACACAGTGAAAATATATTGGTTTTGTCTATGAGTATGCACAATAGAGAAATAAGACATTTTTCTTTTTCACTTTGCTTGAATTGAGAGGCTATTTTGTGTCTATCGTGTTCATTTCTATGTAAGGTAAATAAGGTCATTTGGTAGTTTAAAACCCCTCTGTGCACATGCCCAGTCTTGCAACAGAGATTACAAATAAAGGATGACTGCGTAAGACCTCTGCACTTGCACATACTTCAGTGATGAAGAATATGGGGAAAAGAAACCTGAGCTGGTCGTGAAGAAGACATTGATCAAAAAAATCAACTGATGATTTAAATCAGAATTTAGGGTACTGGTGGCGCAGATCTCAGGCACGTTCCACTGCACAGGCCTTGGCCATGGCTGGCTCCCTGGTTGGGGCTGGGCAAGAGTCCCCAGGTGGGTAACAGGGTGACAAACTAAGTACGTACAGAAATTTCTGCAAGACTCAAAAAGATAATTCTTCCAGCAAGAGATGACAAATCAGATCTTCACTTACACAGCGATGGTACAGTGAGAGCAAACACAGAACAAAACGCCATTCTGTAGTGTACTGGCTCTTCACTTTACCCTGCCCTCCTGAATTCAGCTGCATTTTCTGGATCATTGTAAGAAACCTCGACATTAATTTTTTATTTTTCTTAAGGCAGTTTGGCCTGGTTTCTCAAGCCAAGCAGGCCACAGTTTCAAAATGATGTGCCTCCAGGGACCCAAGAGTAACTGAGCTAAGTCAAGAGACTAGCAACATCTATTATTTTGTAGAGCCTTAAAGTTTTTCTCCAGATATAAGTGAAACATGCATTTATTTATTTTTGTTTGCTCTTTCACTGGTGTCACAAGAAAGTAATTGATTTTTATTTATGGCTTTGCAGTGACTGCTGGATTTGTAAGAGGAAGATGATCTTGCTTGCATTTCCTGTGCTCTACATAGTAGAAAAAAAAAAGAATTTGAGCTTGGTGAGAAATTCTTCTTATGAGAACTACATGTGAAGATACAGCTTTAGGCACATTCTTTCCAACTGCACCACATTTTAATGTAATTAATCACAGTCACTTGTAAAGAAGATATTAAAATGTATAACATAAATAGATCTCTGTCGACCTCTTATTTCAACAAAAAAATGATTCCATAATTTTTAAAAGCTTATACAGAATTTTTAACAAGTAGCAATGTGTTTAGTTTAGAAAGTTTTACTCTCTCCCTGAATTATAAAGTTCTTTAGAGCATTACCAGAAAGTTGTGTCTTGTATTGTTTTATTCCATTAATAGTTATGACCCTGAGCAAGATTAAGCAGAGTCAGCTAGTTTATAGCAAGGCCAAAGCCCACGGTCTTTTATTAAAACCTTTTATATGTAGGAGATGTATTGTCTCATACTAAGATGTAATTTCATCACCCTGCTACATGTATCCAAAAGATGCACCCATTCATTCATTGCTATCCCACTTTCGCAACAACAGCTGACCTGGTTTGTAACTGGGTTACTTCCATTTATATCAGTCTAATCAACTTAGCTGCAAACAGCAGTATATATAAAAAAAAAAAAGTACCCATCTTTGCTGACAGAAAGGATGTAGTCTCTAGCCAAGCTAGATACAGGAAGCCTCTCCTGAATTATGCTGCTTAACTGATATTTAATCAGGGATGGAATCACTGGAGCCCACTCCAGTGTCCAACCATATTACTGGATGGACAGGCAGGAAACTTGAATCTTATTCCCAAATCAGGTTTGTACCTTCTGGAAGGTCAGCTACACTCCCCTGGGCCTCTATTTCCCTGTAATCGTGCTTTTTGGAGTGATTTGAAGCCTTCAGATGAAAAGTAGTCTGCAAGTGTTATATACCAATAATAAAAGTAGCCCTAATGACCACATCTTTTGCCCTTAAAGGCTCCCCACAGTGCCAGCATCCCCCACGGAGACTGTTCTGCAGCATGTCACTGGTGGTTTTGTCTTACGAATTGTTGGAAGATGAGCTCCAGTCACTGGTTTATCATTATAAGCCCGTGCTGAGACTTGTGCATCTAAATACTGGCGAAAATCCAGTCACTGTTGTAAATTTTCTTATTACCGGTTCTCTGTACATTGCCAAATAAGCTTTTGCCTCCTGGTTGCTGCAGTGACATTTTTTACAAGATGCTGCTGCCTGTGAGACCAGATGACAGTGCTAATGGCCCATGTCCTTGTTCTCTGCTTCCCTTGCTTATGTCTCTTGTTTCTCCACACTCAATTAAAGAAAGGAATTGAGGTTAATATTCCCATCCTTGAAATTAAATCTATCCTTGCCCCACAGTGCCATTAATGAAAACAACTTGGATAGAGAGCCTTTCATCTCTAGGTCACTGGTTTATTTAGTAGGAGTTGACAATGACTCATGCCATTTATCTGTCTGCTGGGTGGCAAACACAGAGTGAATCAGCAATGTTAGCCTAGATTATAGGCATTCAACTTGCAAAACCACTGCCACAACTTAACACCCCTGCTGCTCTTTGAGTGAAGAGTTGTGGTGGCTACAAGACATCTCCTTGTATCACAGGTCCTCCTGCAGCCAGCCTGCAGGAACACCAAGGGTATAAATGGCCCATGCTACTCTCGATACCAGTATTTCTGGGGATAATTAGATAAACCTGGATACTATATGCCAAATACTAGCCTTGGTCCAAATAACAGGGCAAGCTATGCTATGCACTCTTACTGTGGAAACTGCAGGTCAATTATATATTTGGCTATTAAATTATTTTAAGGTCCAGAACATGTTCAACAGAACAAACACAATAGATGAGTCAAAATGGGTGCAGGTATAATCTCTGGTTTTCCTCATTGGCAGATGCTGACAAATGAGGAGTTCCAGGGGTATTTGCAAATGCTAAACTTCAGGTATCTGAGATGAATCTCTCTCAGATTGACCTATATAATCTATAGGGATGCTGGCTCACAAGGTGATGTATGTTCTGCATTATCCATGTCAGGAGCCTAAATTTGAGCTCATGGCTTACATTACTGTGGAGGAACACATCTCTGCCTTGCCCGTAGAGCAAGTGGGAGCAAGCCTCTTTGTGAATACTTCTACCACCCTTCTAGTTAGGTGCTCCGAGGCTGAGCTCTGAGAAAATGGTCAATATGGGCATAATAGCCATATACTAAGCAGAGACAGCATCATCTTTCTACAGCCCTGATCCTTGTTACAGAGAAGGCTGCATTATCTTCAAGCTCACAGCAACAGGAACTTAAATTCACTGCTGCCCTGATACGCTGGGGTAGGCTTTCCAACCCTGACAAGCACACTTAGCTCTTGAAAATACAGAGAAATCTGTAGTTTTCTTTTCCTCATCTCTTCAAAACAAAATGAAAAAAGATCCCCAGAGTCATGGCTTACTTAGAAACATGTTGAAAATTTTTGAACTCTGCAGTGCCTTAAAGAAAGGCGAGCTGGCATTAGTGCATTATCATCACTCACATAGCAACAATTAGGTCTGAGCAGATACCATGGGGAGCATTAGTCCAAGTAAATATGAGACACTGGATCATATAGGTCCAGGAGAGCTCAAAGTGTTCATCATCCAGTTCTTAAGGGATTTGTATTTATGCCAGGTTAATAAGTGAAGAGCATAGCCTGTGATTCATTGCCATACTCCACAGCAGTACTTTTATGCAACTGACTGCAGCAAGAGATGCTGCATTCAATTTTTGACTGGTTGGTGGAGTTGGCCACTTTTCATCTCTTGACGCGCTCAGGCTGGACTGCTGGGCAGACAATCCAGTTGATAGCATTGAGATTTGAGAAATCTGTTGTGATGATCTTGCAAAAATCGTCACAACAGAGAGTGCTGCTGTGGTGGCTTGAACACAGATGAATAAATGTCTCGCCTGAACGCTTCTGTACTTAAGGCGCCTTTTAGAACTACTGCACACTTGTCCATTACACAGCAGGAGGAATGCTGAACCAGAACATAACCAGTCAGCACTTTTAAACTTCTTTCAAGCACTTTTTAAAACATTCAGCTCATTCATCCTGTAAGCAAAAAGGGCTCTTAGGACCTGGCAGCACTAGCAGACAGAGGGCTACTACGGATAATTCCATATTACACTGCAGCATAGACAGATTCTTTTTTGTTTTAAAAAGTAATCTAAACCTCAGATTTCTTAAATATTAATTTTTAAATGATTTTTTAATTTATTCTAATATGTTTTATTTGGGTGTGGAATAAGTCATTATGAAGAATACTGTCTTTTGGTGCCAATTCAAATGAAGAAACCTTAAGCAGCCAGTTGTTCAACCCTATAAACCACTTGTAAGAAACACGGCCTGCTGCTACGGTATTAGTGAGACTTTCCTGGGAAATGTGGAAGAACATACCCTCTCCCTACCCCTGCATGTGCTGTTACCATCAAGGAATGTAGTCTCTAGGGAGCTTGATGTTTGTTAAAGAGTAAAGAGTAGGTAGTTGCATGATACTGTTTCTAGTTGTGACAGCAAAAGGGTCTGAGCCAGGCATGGTTTGCTGGAAGAGTAAAAACCTTTCAGATCAACTGACAGAGTTGGAAAACTCAAATTTTTAGGAACCCCATCCCCTGCAGGTGTGAGGGTAATACACCATTTGCTTCCTTGTCTAGCCAGTTTTAGACATCTGGATTTATATGCCAAATTGACTGCAATTTCCTTTTACTCACTGGCACTGCCCTTCATTTTTTCTTGCAAATTTTTGAGACTTCAGCATTGTGTTTGATTTCAGAAAGGGACTTTGCAGGTTCACTTTCAGTGAACCTAAGGCTCTGCTTTCCCCCCATAAGGTCAATAGCCAGACTAGAAGTAACCACTCAGGCAAACACAATGCTGCTTAAAAACCTATAACATAAACATCTGCCATTAGACTGGGATCTCCCTACTGATGGTATTCTGAAAGTGACTCATTTCACTGTTACAAAATCTGCTCCCAAGTAAACCAAGTAAAGGACAAACTTTTCTAGACCCATCTCCTTTGTAACTAGATTTTATAACTTTAGCAACTGACGAATCTCTACACGACTCTTGCTGGCAGAAACTAAATTTGTAGGATCTTAAGAGAGTACAGAAAAGCTTTGTGCTTTTAGGTTCTATCAGCTAGCTCCTCTTCTAGCTCTGAGACTGGGCACTGGGGAAGGAAAAAAATTCCCAAAATCTGGGCCGTCAGACAATTAAAACCAAGTTAGATTCTTAATGTTCATCCCTTTTCACACCTTTTATGACTTATCACAATAGGATTATATTAAAAAAGATACCAAGTTCTTAGCCTGAGGCCCTGCTCCAGAAATAGTTAGATAAAAAGTTATGTTTCATGGAGGGCAAATTCATCTGCATTTCCACCTTGCTCAAGTCACTGACTTGGAGAAAAGCAGTTGCTGCTGCTGGTAGCTCTCACATGAGTACACTCGCTCCTTCCACTCTTGGAAGGGAAAAGCCCTTTCAGCTGTACCTGCTCAAAGCCAGTGAAGGCTGAGGTTTGCCCAGGAGGTGAAGGTTATGTGGTCCTAAACCCATGGCATTAAAGCAGCTGAGACTGAAAACTCAGTTTGATCCNCCATAATATGCAAAATAAATGATAAGCCAGCCACACTCAGATCCCCAGCTGTGTTGACAGGGCTTTTTCTCTTTTTACTTTCGAGTCAGAGCACTCAGGAAAGCAGCCATGAAACAAACAGAAAGCCTCCAACACACCACTTGTTTCACTGTGTGGTTCCTTTGGCAGCATACTGACAGCAGGGCTTGTGCCAAGGCTACTGCTGGGATATAGCATGCTAAAGGTCCCTCACCCTTGGTTTTTAGTTTTTTTCCTCCTAAACAAATAAAACAAATCCCTCCCCAGCCATCTCTTGGCACCTAGTGTTTTTGATGAGCATAAACCTCAAATTTTACTACAGCTTCAGTGCCTGGCAGCACTCAAGGACACCTGGAGAGGTGGCTGAAGACCTCTAATAAAAAACAGCAGGAAGGCTCTCACCAGCAGGCCTCCTAGCACCCAGCCATGGCACTGGGATCTGATGCAAAGCACAGCTGCACCCACCAAAATGGCTCCTTGCACTGCCTCTGCCTCCTATGTGAACTCTTTACTGACAGATGCAGTGTGTGCCCAGCAGCTCCACAGACCTCAGGCAGCCCTCAGAGAACGAGCTAAATTAGCTTCACCTCCTACCTCATGAACAATTCCCAGCTATGCTCTACCCGGCTTGATAATGATGATGTAAGAAACTTTTATTATAATAAGAGTCCAATTTGCAAGTACTAGGTTTAACTTTTGGGAGACAGCTGTTCGAGGAGTCCTCTGGTGATGGGCACAGGTAGAGTCCTCTGGGACCTTGGAGAACAAAGACGTTCACAGAAACACTTCCGCAGCGGTGGCTTGGCAAATAAGGACATCTTCAGATGATGGGACAATTTATTCCCTCTCAGCTTAATCCTTGTAACTTTGTTTGGTTTTGGAAGGAAGTTTGAGTAGTCTTAAATGTATATTGTATTGACACCAGCTATGCTGCATAAAAAGGCTCAGTGCAAACAGGTCTCCTCCTTTTCTTAAGCAGCGTTTTGGCCACCCCTATTTTCACACAGCAGGAGCTATCAGGACAGCTGTGCTGGCTTTGCACATCACTCAGAGGCGGTCGAACATGTGAAGTCCACCTTGCTGCTCCTCATGAAAAAGGAGAGAAAAGGACAGAACTTTTAGGCATATCCACCCCATCATATGATCTCCATGTCTCCTACAACTAGGGACTTTTTTCTAATTTTCCTCTATAAGCTAAAATTGTGTCCCATCCCATGTGCTGAGCCCCTAGGCTACATGAAAGCAAGTCACTCCTTGGTCCTCTGCCTAAATACCACAGGAGAGCAGCCTACGTGCAGCTGCTCCACAGCCTCTTCCCTTCAACACCAGTGGGAAGGAAAAGCATGGCTGGGAAAAGGGAAGACCCTTGCATTTCTACTGGCTTGCCTGTAAGCATTAGTGGATTTGTATTTAGCCAGGAAGCGGCCACAGCTTAAGGACAGGAAGAGGACCAAGCCAAAAGTTGCAGCCTCAGTTGGTGTGCTGCCAGGGAGCCGCAGTCAGGGTGCACTGTGTCACCCGCCATCTCCCCCAGCAGTGGCACAGAGCTGTGTGGAGAGGTGTGAGAAGCACAGAGGCAGGGGCTCCACCCCACCCGCTGCCAGGTCTGCTGCTCTACCTGCTTTTTGCTCCACAAGGCTGGATATGCTTTTAACTTCTTATAACGTGGCGATCTGCTCCCCTCTTTCGTCTGTGAAAGGCAATGGTTCCCAAGCACAAGAGTTGCTGCTCTGCCTTTATCCAAGCTAGAAGGGGGGTACTGACAAAACATGTGTCATTCTGTAAACACAAGCCTATTTTATCCTTGGGAGTATCTCAAAGTTTTAGCTACTTAGTGTAAAGCACATAGCTATGAATAAAACCTTCTTTTCAATAATGCTTGTTTAGCTTAGAGCCCTGGGATTAGCAGCGCTCTAAGTATTTGAAGACAGCATTTTATTAATTTGGTCTAAATTCAGTTCTGGTCTTTCATTAAGTACAACTCCGTGACTGGAGTCAGGATGTAGGTTCGAAGTCAAAACATTTGTAGCAAATCTGTCCAGGTGTGGTGGGAAATATAAATTGTCCCTGCAAGAAGTAGAAAAGGGTTATATGGGCACAGAAAATAACTGATGCACTCTCGCATAGGCACCTGTATTTACCTGTCTCTACAGAACTCGATCCTCACAGGCTTAGAGCACCACTCATCTTGTGACATTATTAAAGTAAATAAAAGCTAAGTACAGCAAGCTCAGATTTTGGAACTGAAAAGACATCTATCAACTCTGATTTGATATATGCAGTTCTCTGCACCTATACATGTAAGTACATAACGGTGTGCATACAAGCATGTGTACACGTACAGAAGCTTACTTTTGCAAGATCCTCCTCTTCAGCCAGCTGACCACAGGGAAATCTTTATTTTGAGGGCTTGAGTGTGCCACACCTTTTTTTGCCTTTGTCCGTTTAAACTTTCCTGCAGGTTTGAGCAGGGCACCTGAAATTGCTGACTTGTTCAAAACAGCTCAGAACAGACCTGAAGCAAGATTTTGTGTTCTTCACAGGCAAGTAAACAGTTAAGGGGTTGTCTCTGTGGTGTGGCAATGGAAATTCTTAAGCAGTAAAATCCATGATGAACAAAATAGAGAAGTTCCAGGGAAAGGAATTTTTCCGAGCTGAACAACGAAAGACAAGTGCTTATCTTTTTGTGGAACATCCGTATGAAAGATCTGGCATTCTTAAAATATCTTGATACTCAGTTGTGAGCAGGACTATTCATCCTACACCCTACTACTGCACACAGGAAGGGAAGAGCTAATAGCAGAAGAATTTTCTTTCGGCGGTGGGAACAACTGCATGACGATTATTCCCTCACCCTGTGTGGGATTCCATCGGAGATCAAGGATGCCCTGGGAAGCGTTGGGGCATTACTACATGTTTGTGGAAGACTCTCAGCTTTTATTAATTAGATTCCTGACAACGCAATAAAACCCTGTAGCAGAAAGCCACACTGCTCATTCCTGAATCATATGAAATCATTCACCATTTTATGTACAAGTTTTGAATTACAATCTTCAACTTCTCATCAGAAAAAAACCCAAAGAGCCTAAAAAAAGCATTTTTGGCAGAACTGCGCAGTGTACAGAAGCATTCTTTCAATTACACAATATCTTACAGAACACATACTGTAACAAAAAGCAGAGCCTGTTACCTTTTCTGAGAAGGCAGTGCCCAGGCAAAACTAGGTGTTTCACCTCCATTATCAGAGGAACAGCTTTAACTGGACAAAAGAGTACATGAAAAAATTTCTGAACACTCCAGATAGTTTAACAGAAAAATAAAAGTACATTTGTAAACAACTTGAAAACAAGAGCCTTATGAAAATAATAAAGGTCAGTGAAAGTTAAGCTGTTAAACTCTCCTTAGCCCAAACAGCTATATGAGCACCTTGCAGGTTCGGGTTGTTTGTTTTTTTTTTTATATACAGATTCAGATTTTGCCACACAGAACACTGAGAAATCTGGGCAAATACTTTTCAAAATTTTGGTGGAATTAAGAAAGGGACAATTTGAAGGCAAAAGGTCAAACTCCAAATTCCCTTTGTAAGTTATAAGAGAAATATAACCTAACTACTGAATGGAGCGAAATTCAACAGTGCATGGAAGCACAGTACCTATTTTATAATCCAAGACCCTTTTCAATGTAAAACCTGAAAAGTCATAAGCAACTGTTAGAGCAAATGTTTGTATTATGTACGATTAAGTTAGCATTGCATTAATTTTCCTTATTCAAACTTCGCCATAAAGTGACTTTACATATACAACACTGATCTATCTTACGCATTATCTCTTTTATGACAAGGCAAACTGTAAAAAGTGTCCTGGGAAATGATTCTGTGTCTGTAATTATCAAACACGCATCTGAAGTTGAGCATGCTTCACGCTTCAGCATCTGTTAAGCAAGCTGCTGATCACCGAGTGTGTCCATTTCGGTAGATGGACAGATGTATGTGAACAGCAATGCTCTGGATAACTTGTGCTATTCCTAATACTTCAGTTATTTTCTCTGCCAATTACATTTTGCTATAAATATGCGTGCCCTTAAGTTGATCCCAATATCAGTTTCAGCTAACTAATCAAATTATCTGCTAAGGTTTTGGGAATGATAACCCTTCCTTTATTTAAATAAAATGAGGGAAGGGTTTCTAACTCCCAAAGGTTTTCCAACAATAGATATATTTCCAAGACAGGATGACACCGCTCGGTAAACTGTTTGCCATCTTTGTTGTTCACAGATAAGCACAACAGTATTAATGTTTGTTATCAGGTAGGCAGGAAGGGAAAGAGAAAATAGTGCAAGGTTTTTAACCTGAATGTTTTTCCAAGTTCTGCTCATGGGCTCTTATGAATAATTATTCATTTTAAATCAGCTTATGTCAAATTTCAGATTACTTCTCTTACATTTTGAGGGCTCAGCAGCTAAACTTCAATTTTCTACTTTTCTTTTGCAAAAGGCTGTTATTAAAACCCTGCCCACAACTGAGTACACCAAGAGCTTATGTAAGGAATAATTTCTCATTATATCTAGAAGTGCCTCATTTTTGTACCACTTAAAAGTTAATTCATAATCCAAATAATCAATCTGCAATGTAAACAAGTAGTTATTTTCTCCCATGTAATGATGGTAAATAATGACACTGATCATTACATATTCTGCTTGAGTTCATTAAATGCAATTCTTCAGTCACAAAGGCAGCAGGCATTCTGTGACGGACTTCCTTTGAACTACGTTCAAATGAGTGGAATAACTGAGATTCCGATGGAGATCTAAGCCATTTCCCTCATTTTCTTAATAGCTTCCGCTATTTGCATACTCGACTCCATTTCATAATTTGCTATTTAAAATAAATTCATTTCCCCAAACCCTTCTCTCCCTATCCAAAACAAACTTATTTACATTTCTGGTAAATGCTTTTCAGCAAGTAAGTTGTAAGAAAAATAAAACAAAAAAATCCAAGAAGTAGTATGAAGAGAGTATTTAAAATTCTGTATTAATTTGTTTTCTGAATTTCCTTCCAAAAATGCTACACAGACAAAAGCTTTAGAAGTTTAAAACACACTTTCACACATTTTCGATTCTTTCCCTCTTTTTTACAAGGGACCTACTTTGTCCAGTGAATCACCTTCATCACTTTTGTCCAGTAACTAGATGAAACTGCATGTCATGCCCCCCAAGAAAGTAAAGAAAATACAGCGTTTTACTTCAAATATTTTATGAATGCAAGAATACAAGAAATGTTATTAGTCAAAATGCAGGGCTATCAAGCACTGAACCAAGGATGCTGGCATCAGTTTGCCTACCATTTTGCATGTGGAAAAAATACACTATGTCTACAGGTAAGAGGCATCACTAATGCATCATGAATTACTCTGGTCAGCCAGCATCACCTCTGCAGCCTGGTGCATGTTTAAGTCCTGAAAATAATCGTCATACTAATAATTTGAGATGAGACACTGGAACAAAACCATTCTTAAACAAGAAAGTTTTTGTTTTGCTCTTATCGAGGTAACACTGAAAACTAAAACCAAGATCTTATAATTTAGGAGCCACTTCAACGCTTGTCAGGCTAGCCTTCACACAGGGAGCATGCATACAGCCACTGGTCTTGCTTTAAACTGAGGGCCGTTGGTTAATTCAAGTCACTGTTTTCTCACCTTATTCGATTAACCTGTTGAACTGGATGTCCAGCATAGGAAAAAGAAAATTAAATGATCTGAAGTGTAGCAGACAAATACAGATCACACCAAGAAGCTAACACTCATGAGTTTTCATAATAAGGATAATAATAACAATAAAAAAAGGTATCAGTCTTTTCTGTGCATATTTTTCATTTGAAAGGTCCCAGGAAATCATGATGTGCCTGGCCGTTTCTGTTGCTGATTTCTGATGACCTCTAATTGTTTTTTGCATTGCTGATAGTAAGTTGAGAGACTTTTGTTTTCATCTAACAGCTTTTTATGTTCTTGTACCAGACGGGATGTGTTTTGCTGGTCTTTTTCATCCTGGTCCAGTTCTGCTATTAGTTCTTGTCTAAAATAAAAAAAAAAAAGCAATTGCCATTTATAAACTGCTTCTATTAGAGTGTAGATGACTTCATATGTTTCAAATTAGTATTTGATTACCTGTCTGAACTCATGGCTTTGTGAAACTCTGAACTCATATTTTGTGAAAGAAAAAAAATTGACAAAAAAAAAAATCTTCCTCTTTACTGTAGTCTGGGGAAAAATTCTCTTCCAAATCAAATCCACATTTAAACCTTAAAATAGCTGCAAGCCATAGCCTCAACCTCTAAAATTGTCCTTTATATAATGGCTTTCAGACGTAGTTCTACAGGTCACAGCAAAACATCTAAGGATCCACACAGAATCTCATAAATATATTCAACTCTGATTTTGCTTACAAAATGCAACTTAAAAGGCAAAATTGCAGTAATTCTGGTAACTACATAGTGAAGTCCTGCTTTCTATTTGGACTTGAACTTCTTAAAGCAGTGGAAAAGCAGAATCGAGCAAATTATTTTTCTGTCTTTTCACTTAATTTATGCCATAAGTGTTAACTATGGTTTTAGCAACAACTTTAGAGAAACAAACACACTGATAAACTTGCTATAAATTATCCTGCAAAACTGACACAGCAGTTTGTTTTACTATTTGTTTATGAGGTGATAAGAAGGCAAGCTGCCAGCAATATTTTAGCAACAAAATAGTAGAGGAGAAAGTTCATGTTGATTAATTGTTGCTGTATGGTTTGCAATTACAATTTAAGAAAACTTAATCATTCTATAAAGGTTGAACAACTAACAACCTTAATGAGCATTAAATTCATCAATCACAATACTATTTTTTGTTTTAACACCTATGGGTAATTATGTTCTGACTAAGAAGAAAACAGTTTGGGAGAAACGTGTATGCAGACTTCCTAGGAAAAAAGATAAAGTAGGAATCTAAATTACAGAATTAACAGTTTTGAAACAGAAACAAATTTTTATATAATTTCTTGACCCTTAGGGACAACAGAAATAAAACCAAAATTAAGATCTTCATGCTAGCTTCAGTAACTCATCATGAAATCTAAAAATTCTAGCTGCGCTTGAAAAAAAAATTGTTCTAAGTCAGGAGCTAATAGACGACAGGAGGTTGATCTTACAGTAGCTTCCCTCCCCCCCCCGGCTTCTGTATGCTATTTCTAATGTACAAGAGGCTTATACACACATTTTTCTCATTAGCTATTCCACAAACACCGAGGCAAGCTTCTCATTAACAACTGCTTGCCTGCAGCGGCTCAGACACTGGTGAGTAACAAGCCGGTTACTTGGTCTAGCACAGGGGTATATAATGACCTCTCATAATTGCTTCCCAGCATCAGGAAATAGATAAGATGAGAAGCAGAGCACAACAGAATGTATCACAAACTGAAGTTCTGAATCAGTAATAAATTTGGCCCTAATCCAACAATGCATGCAGTTGTTTCACTTACACGTATACACAATGTAAGAGGAAAGAGTTTATTTCTAGTGCACAAGGCTAAGAAGGTACATAACAGCTTTTAAGTAACAGGTCCTAAACTCCTGGTAGAAAAACACAAGATGTGTGTTGATAATACTGTTGTAAATGTGGTGACTGACAAAAGGCAGATATAAGATAAAAACTAACAGCAAAATGAGTAACACTGATGTATTACTCAAAATTCTATGATGCAAGTGATTATCTACCAATTACAGTTTAAAATCTTTTACTGGACAGTGTGTGAAATAAAATTACAAGGTTCCTCAGAAGTCCAGGTCTTTCATTTGAGATGATACAAACAAACAGTCCTAGTATGTTACACAGACAGATGTGCTACATGCTTTAAAGGAGAGTTTGTTCAGAAGAAGAGTCTTGGTATTGATTAAAACTTTCAGTTACCTGTTCTGAATCTCTCACCTATGGTAGGCAGCTCAGTATTTTTGAGATTAAGACTGGAAAATAATTATGCCTTATGGAATGTTACTTCATAAAGGCAGAAATAATAGTCACAGATAACAGGGTAAAAGAAACATACAGAATAACAGAAAAGGTTCAACATGTTTTACTTACTTCCTCTGCAACAGTAATGCAATTTCTGTCTGAACTTTCATATACTCCTGTGCCATTTTGCAGTGCTGTTCAAACACAGCCATAGATTCTTTGGAGTTTGGGCATGGTGCTAGAGGCTGAAAATAAATCAGACATGTTAAAAACTAATGAACTGGTATCTTAGTATATAGCGTATTAGAATGTCTCTGCAGTGTATTTATAACATCTTTTAAGAACCAGTAAGGTTTTAAAAATAAGTGTTAAACCATGCCCTGGAAAATGTTACCGTGCTAATGTAAAAGTCAACTTAAACCTCAAATCTGCAGTTATTAATCTGATGCTCTCTTTATCACAAGGAACAAAAATCAAAGTAGCGTTTAGTCCCACACACAACAAACAAAGTGAATACCTCAATTTAATTCAGTAACACTCAAGCAAATAATGTCTTATTTTGACAGTCAAACTCAGCTTACATTTGGTTTTAAGGATCATGTTTCCCTGAGCTTGTTTTTAATAGCTTGATCAAATCTCAGTCAACCAATCTCAGATTACATAACATATTTTTTTAGCCTTGTTCAAAAGTTAGACAGAATATAAACACAGGTAAGTATGCAGCACTATATTTTGCAGCCCCATATTCACACATTAACTAGAGTATCCAATAAAGCATACATTTATTACCTGTAACTGATGATCTAATGTAAGATATGCCATTGGGATGGAGTTATCTGACCCATTGGTCTCTGTAACAACATCAAGAAAATTTTAATGTATTTTCAGCATTAATTCTATTCTTATAGGGCAAAAACGAGAATACTAAATCATTTCACAATACACAATCTGAATGTGGAGAGGCAAATGGAAATAGCAGCGTTCCAATCCCCAGGCAGGTGAATCAGTTTGTTTTTCTGATAAAGTTAAGAACTTCAAAAGTATGTTCTACCACATCAAGAAGAAATAAAGATTAAGGTTATCATCCTACACTTCTAGAAGCCATGTATCAGCACTCAGATATTAAAAAGACTATTTTTGTACAGTTTGCAATCACGTTCTCTATTTATAAAAAAATTGCCATTTCATTCTTGTTTATGAAGGATCAGCCAGCCAGCCCATGCATCTAATGATTTTAAAATTAGAAGCTGTGCAAACCAGCTCTGCCAAAATAAAATAAGCACAACCTCCTGCTCAGTTTTGAAACCTACTCTCAGTGAGGTCTGTAAGTATCTTCCTCACAACATGCTCTAGGGCATCTTCTCTGCTCTGTAGAGATACTTTGTGGGTAGCAAGGAACCCAATAACCAATCTGCGTCCTGGGCCTGGCTGCTCTTTTCTTACACTTGCAGTTACTCTGGATTTCTCTAGTAGTTTCATTCCAGATTTAACATGTTTCTGAATTCTATTAAATCCTATCTCTTGGGTAGGATTCCCACAATCTGGGAATCACAAGGTTACTGTTAAGCTTTAAGAGACATAGGAGCAAAGACACATGAAGAAACTACTGATTCTATAGGTGCATTATTGCTACTAGAGGATTATATGGAGGAGGGTAGGTGGGAAAAAAAAGGGGCTGCTTACCCATACCCCAAAAGCACCTGCCACAGAGTAGTCGTGGTAGAGAAACTAAGGTGTTGCCCTCAAAGACTATGCTATCTCCAAGAGCAGCTTCAAAAGGAAACAGAAATAAGAGGGTGGGAATGGAGAAAAAGTGGTTAAGTGTATGCTTGTAAGGAAACTGGAAGGTGGGAAGAAAAAAGAAAGAAAGAAAAACAAGAAAAACAACCCTAGAACCAGAAATTAATCACCACAGTATCTTAAATGAGAACAATACAAAAAAGTCCATTCCTACATTAGACTACATTGCCATACATGGAATACTGCTACAGCAAAGGAATTATTGCAATGTTTCAAATAAATCAATACAAGCAAAACACTTCAGATTACATTCCTGAGCATTTCAGCACTGTGTCACAGAACTGTAACTTTTCCTGTGATTGACCAGATTCAGCTGCATCCTCATTTTATCATTTTGCCTCATTAACTCAAAAGCATATGCTCTTTTACAGAAAACTAAAATTCTTTCTCTCTTTAGAAATACAAACAGTTCTGTGTTCATAGACTGCATAAACCTAACAAAAAAAAAAATACACACGTGGCACATTCTGTATTTACCCGAGTATAAGCCGAAGGATTTCTGTGGGCCAGAAAATGGACTCAACTTTTAGCTCTAGTGCTGTGCTGCATTTAAGCCTTGGGACAACCTGCCTTTGCATGAGCATACAATCAGCAACTTTCAATTCCCAATGAACTATTGATTGCGTAAGAGCTTGCTTCCATGTGAGGCAGCAATTCTTCCAGTGTAGGAGAAAGGGACCTGGGGGTCCTGGTGGACAGGAGGATGACCATGAGCCAGCAATGTGCCCTTGTGGCCAAGAAGGCCAATGGCATCCTGGGGTGCATTAGAAAGGGGGTGGTTAGTAGGTCAAGAGAGGTTCTCTTCCCCCTCTATTCTGCCTTGGTGAGGCCACACCTGGAGTATTGTGTCCAGTTCTGGGCCCCACAGTTCAAGAAGGACATGGAACTGCTTGAGAGAGTCCAGCGCAGAGCCACTAAGATGATTAAGGGAGTGGAACATCTCCCTTATGAGGAAAGGCTGAGGGAGCTGGGTCTCTTTAGCTTGGAGAAAAGGAGACTGAGGGGTGACCTCATCCATGTTTACAAATATGTAAAGGGTGAGTGTCAGGATGATTCAGCCAAGCTTTTTCAGTGATGACCAATGATAGGACAAGGGGCAATGGATGCAAACTGGAGCATAGGAGGTTCCATGTGAATATCAGGA